>JAZBHA010000794.1:0-10662 GCA_037464855.1 Iselma pallidipennis
ACCATCATTCAATGGTAAAAATTGGGTTTTTTATTATTTTTGTTGTTATTCTGTTATTGGAACAATACTGTTTTGTAATTTTCTACCATGGACGTGATTGTAATTAATTCTATATTAATTAAAATAATTAAATTCGTTTTTTTTTTAATTAATTTAATTTATTATAAAATTGTGAAATTTTAGAAATTTCAAAAATCCCGCCTTGACAACGAGCTCTCTATATGGGTAATGCTGAACCCCGGTTGTTTGGTAATTTATGACGTCACGAGCAACATGTTACGTACCAACTAGTTTCCAAGAGAGGATCAAAGTGTTAAATTGTTTAAATAAAATTGTGATAATTTTAGTGCTTCGACAATCGAATATTTTTCAGTAAAGAACGAATAGTTTGATAACATCTCGGCAAGCGTTACCAAATAGATGGAGATCAAAGCGACCCACAAAGAGTTAATATTGGTTATAGAGGGCGCTATTTCAAAATTTCTAACCTTAAAACTTGACGGTTACAAGATAATTTTTCTTATCAAATTTTGATTGTATTTTTATTATTTCAAACAATAAATACAGGTAGTTTATCGTTTGATATTAAAAAAAACTATTTTCTAGTGTGTAATTCTTCCGCTTGAAAGTATTCGTTTAGAATGGATATTTTACATAGAGAAGACTTCGTTTATGGTCCAATTAGTATTGATAAAATCGAACATCATCTATATCTGGGTGGATTAGCAGCTGCTAAAGATATTGAAACATTAACCAAGTATAAAATCACCCATATTCTAACAATTGATACATGTCCTTTACCACGCAAAATCCTTGAATTACAACATCTAACCACAAAATTCTTACGTCTATCTGATCAAATCAAAGAGGATCTATTGAGTTATTTTGCTGAAACGGAAGCTTTCATTGAAGAGGGTCTCAAGAAAGGTGTTGTTCTTGTTCATTGTTATTTCGGTGTATCACGTAGTGCTACCGTAATCTTAGCATACATCATGAAAAAATACCAGTTGGATTATCATCAAGCTTTCGAACGTGTCCGCCTTAAACGTAGCATAATCCGTCCAAATCCAGGATTTGTACAACAATTACATCTGTATTACAAAATGGGTTATCGTATTGATGCAAATAATATGCATTATAAGAAATTCCGACTATCACTAGCTGCGGATCGTGTTAAAAAAGTGAAAATTCTACCACAAAACTTCATGGATACAATCAAATCTGATCCAGGATTAATACAAACCCAACCCGAACCGAATGTGTATCGTTGTAAGAAATGTCGACGTATTCTAGCATCTGAATCAAATCTATTAACACATAAATATAAAGAAACTAATGTTATCTGTAGAGAAACATATTTCATTGAACCATTAAGTTGGATGAATATTATTCAACATACAGATGGTAAATTATATTGTCCGAAATGTAATACGAAATTGGGTTCATTTAGTTGGATTATGGGTTGTCAATGTCCATGTGGACGGAAAGTAGCACCTGCCTTCTATCTAACACCATCTAAAGTTGATTTTAGTAATGTGGTCAAAAATGTCGAAATGACTTTTTGAGAATTATTGTAATTTAGTTGAAATTAATCAAAAAAAAAAACAACAAACAGTATTATTATCCAGATGGATGTATTTAAAAATTCATACCTTCGTACCAAAGAAGTCTGATAATCCTCTATATTGTTACCAAAATTCATTATCTATTTATGTACACCAACATAAAATATGCTTGTGTGATATATCTTTGACTGTTACTTTTGATGTTACATGTAAAAATTAAATTAAAATTTATCAACTAAATGTAAAATATGTTGTTGTTCTTGATCTCTCCATTCTTTATCACCTTCATCCCCTAAATTACCAGCATATTCTCGCATAATATGTCGGATTGTTTTCAATGATGCACCACGTAAATTCAATATTTGCATAACACGTTGTTTAATACTGGCAGGACCGGCAGCACACACCTCCAAAATAATATAATCCACCAATTGTAATGTGAATAAACCACCCTCTAAACGTTTCATATAATTAGCATCATCATCAACATCATCATTATCATCGAGTTGTTCATCAATCGTTTCAACTTTCTCTAAATATTTAAAATGTAATTCTAGCAATCGATCAACTTTCTCATGATCGTTTTCGGTGAATTTACTGATCAGTCGTTGTCGTTGTGCACCACGACAATTACGCAACATCGATGCAATTATTGACGCAACATGTTCCTCATGCTCCTCAGCTGATAGTACTTTTTTACGATTTTTCTTTGGTGTTTTCATAAATAACGGAAATATTGTCCGTAAACCTAATATATCAACGAATTTATTACAATTATCTTTACCATATGGACCGGACATGGCATAATCTAAGACTTTTAATGAACCATTCCGTGAGGTTTTCTTTTCACGTAACATTAAATTCATCAATTGTAAACCTTCACCTTTTAAGAAACGTTCACGATTCGGTACCACCATCAATGAACTACATAAACAATTAAATAGATTCTCCATTAATTCATGTTCTTCAGCACTAGATGGATCGTGTTTCTTATAAAAGGCTAATTGTTGTAATAATGTATCAATACCATCCAGTTCACCTAATGATGTACGATTCTTTTCGTTATCTTGTAATAGAATAGCTAATAATTCACTAGCGTAGAGTTTATTCGGATCAAATGGTGATTTTACTTTTAATCGTTTCAATAACCATTGTAATAAACCTTGTTTTGTTGCTTCATTACATATATCGTTACGTAATTCGGTTAGATTTTCAATAATCGATAGTGTATTATGTACACCATCAGCTTCTTCTTTAACGGTCTCATCTAAACGTTCCAAATTTTGTACAAGTAAAGCAATGATCTGGTCATCTAATAATGCATCAATTAGTGCCTCAGCACCTTCCTCAGACTCATGCAGAATATCAACATCAGTTAATTCTTGTAGAAGCTCAACAGTTGCCACCTAAATCAATCACATGGTTTAACAACAAAATATTATAAATCAATCAAATAACATACAGCAATATCGGTGTTATCATGAGCTAGAAGTTCCAATAAACTTGGAATTACTTGTAATTTAACTAATAATGGATAATAATCCGGTGCAGTTGATAATACTCTCATCTCCTGTAAAATCTCATGTAATTCCAATTCACTTTCCATGAATTTCTCCGGTGAATCCGGGAATTTGATTCGCATTTCGCGATTTTTCAAGCTACGTTTCTCAAAATTCAATACGATCCGTTTAATTGTCGCCTCATCAATGATTTCACCCTAGAATTATAGAATCAATCAATTATTTCGATGGAATATAAAGTATTGGATAGTTCTACTTCAGTCTGTTCAGTTTCCACAAATTTCAAGATCTCTTGACGTTCCTCGTCGGTGATTTCATCGAATGTTTGCATTGATGGAGTTGGTGATACGGCCCGGGACATTTTATTTGCTTTATCTCGGGCGATTTTCCGCATTTTCTTCTGTCGTTCGGCGTCGTCATTTTCTGATTCCACGGGACGTTTCACCGCTTGTGGGGGCTAGAATCAGAGAGGTGCATTATGAGTCTTAGATTCAGGGGGCTCTTTTATGGTCAAGACCCAATTTGGGGGCCCCTATGGTCGAGGCGCGAATTAGGGGGCCCTTAAGGTCGCGGCCCAAATTTGGGGGTCCTGGACACTCGTCCTTTTTGCGTATGGTATATTATGCCACAAAACAACAATTAATTATTTAAAAAATTACCTTATAATCTAATAACTCATCTATATCCATTTTATTTAAAAAAATGTTGCTTCTTTGAAATTAGTTTGTTTATAATTCTATTTCTAGGTTAAGTTTCTAGAATATTGTCCAATAACTTAACAAAACCAAATTCCCCTAGATGTTGGAAATTTCATACTGGCAATTTAGTGATTTTGCCTTGATAATGTTGCACACTTGGTTGTCAAGAAAAACTAATTAAAGGTTATCTGGTGTTATTTAATAATTTTGTTGGATAAAATAAGGTATTTTCTAAATAATTTCTTTACGAAAATTGTTTTTCTATTAAAAAATCTGTTTAATTAATAGCTAGAAATATGTCGAATGCACAAAAATTGAGTCTCTTAAAACGTGGCTGGCACGAAATCCCTGATATAATGGGCAGTGGTATTATGGCTTTAATTGGAATGGGTATGGGTGTAATAGCTTTATCCTATTATAATAAAATTGATGGTGATAATAGGAGATATCGGGAGTCCTATACAGTGATAAGACATGATGATCCAAGGGCAGCAAAAGTACGTCAAGATTAATTCAAATATACATATTTTATTGTAGTTGGTTTTACTTAAAAATAAATAATTGGAATTGTTATTTCCATTAATTTTTCCTTGTTTTAACGTAAATATATATATAGAGTGAGTGATTTTTTAACAATATATGTATTCCCAATTAGAAAAAAAATGAAATTACCTAATAAAAATCAACAGTTTGTAGATTAGATGTTATGATGTAATAAAAGATTTTTTTTTGTTCATTAATTCTAGTTATATGTACAGATAGATGTTAACACCATGAAAAGAAGGGGCTCTTGTCTTGGAAGCGTTGTGTAAAATTGAAAAATCTTGTTGTTTGTTGACTTTGTGACCTGAAATATGCAAACATTCAAAACATGACACACCAAATACTTGTTTAGTTTTTTTTAAATTTACCTTTCAACAACAACAGCAGGCATTTGAACTAATTGTACCGGTGATTTACCATCTTTCAGTGCTTGTGTTAAATTTAATATTTGGCCCCGCATCACTGACATCTGTCGTTCATATAAACTTCTCGAGAAACCTTTATCTTGTTTAAATAATAAATATAGATCATCACATAAATCCTGTACGAAATTCATATCAGCCAATAATGGTAATACAAGATCTTTTGTTTCTTTACTAAATGGTACTTTAGCTTGTGGTAACCATGCCCAATGATATGGATATGCACGCCAACTATCTGGATGTTTATATGGAAATGCTAGACCATTATCAATTGCCGCTATACAAATTTCTGGTAATTGTACCATATTCCATTCAGATGTTTCTGTTAATTCGTTATTTTGTGTTATTGGTTTATTATTACCATTGGCTGTTATTGTTGGATTATCATATTTAATTAGCCAATTATCATTACCACGATCTGTATTACGTATAATGTAATCTAAAACGACTAAACGTTCGAATTGTAATTGAAATCGTTGAGCTATCTTTGGTGGTAGAGGTTCAACCTCGAAACGACGTAACCAATAATCAGCATCTTTATAACCATCAACAAATAATTGAAATGAACCACACTACAACAACAATAAAAATCTCAAAAAACGTTTTGGACCAAATGGACGAATTATATACCTTTGGAGGAAGACCTATACGATTAAACCGTAGACCAACATTAGGAAATTGTTCCATTATGGCCCTTTTCATACGTGCTTTCTGTCGATCTATTCTTGGATAATTGAATGTTTCTGAGACTAATTTAACAACTCTAGTTTTCGGCACAATATTCAAATTGAGCTTTGAATCAACAACATATGCTGCCGCTTCGGATAAATAGCCTTGATTTGGTATTAAACAGGAACGTCCAAAACAACATGGACAACATAATTTATGCATCCATTTCGTCCATTTTGGATTCAAACGACCATATGGTTCTTCATCTTTCGGTTTAAAAACTGCTATAATTTTCTAGACAAAACAAACCAAAAAAAAATATTGATTACTGTCCTCATATTATAAATAACTAATTAGTCGAATTATCTCGAAAAATAGAACAAACATTGTGACAAAACTAAAATAATTGATAACGGATACAATTATGAACGTTATCAGTATTGATAAAAATTTTGTATGAATAGCACCAATGGCTCATAAACAAATCTTCAATCTATCACCACCCATTAACTACTCGTTCACTATTATATGCTCAATTTTTTTTGCTACTTGATTGTTTTACAAATAACAAAGAATTTGAGCAATTAATTGACTAAATTAATACTTAATTGATACTAACACCAGATGGATTTTTGACGAAATAAGATCCACTAGATCCTTGTGATATCCTTTCAGGAAAGATGCCATTGTCGATTGCCACTTCAGCTTGCCAAACCAAATCACTAAAAGCTGGATCATCTGGAAACACAAATAGATTATTTTAGAAAATTTGTTAATTTTCTCTCTGATAATCAAATAGCTACCTGGAAATTGATTGTAAGAGACATCCAGCCCCCCTAAAAGGGGCTGTGATTCTCTATTTAACCCTGGTGAATCCAATGCTGATTCAAAGACAACTTCAGGAACTAATGGTACGTCTTCAGCTGAACTATCACTACAAGCAATAGACAAGGCACTTTGCACTTCGTTTTCCCGCACACCTGTATTATTAGATGATGATAATAGAATTGGTACAGTTTCACTGGCACTCATCACCCAAACAAAATTGAATTGGTTATGTTTATAAACATTGATCGTTTTCAAAACCACAGATCTCAATATATGATATGGACTTTTTAATTATTTTATTTATTTATATGAATTTTTTATATTCTATTATATTAAATGACTATATATTAACATTTATCATAAACAACATGTGTAAACTTGATGATGATTATGATGATAATTATGATTAAACAACAATATACAAGCGTTTCATTAATTGACTAGAATTGTCTTTTTAAAATTAATTAATTAATTAACTTACTAACGATTCTACTAAAACAGGATAATAACATCACAAAATTGATCAAAATTGCGTATTTTTTGTGGGTTTTCCCCTTTTACTTTTCAATACAAAATGACCAAAATGAACAACTGGTCATATCATTTGATTACAAATTCAGCTGTCATCCTATCTAGGGGAATTTATTATTAAAAAACAAATGACTACACTAGAATTAATTAATAATTTAAAAGAATTTTTAACAGTTTTTTAACGGATATTTTGATGATTCTATCAACATTTAATTATTTATCGATATTTTATCAACAATAGATATTGTTATCAATTATCAATTGTGTCGCACTATTTATTTAAATAATAACAACTGGGGGAATTTCGTTGTAGTGGTAATACATTTTACACTAGACAACAGTGCTGCCCTCTAGTAGTGCAATAGTCAAAACTCAATCAGAAATTATCAAAAATTAATTATTATCAACTATTTAATGAAATTATTGTTTGGGTTTCTTGGAATTTGATTAAATTTAATTGTTTACGACCATTCTGGTTGGTTATTTGTATTATCTTGAGGGATTTTGTGTTGTTATTTTATTATTCCACCACTAGGTGGCACTAGTGTCATATTGACAGTTACATAACCTATAATAGAATTGTCAATGTAAACAAATTTTCTTAAAGAAAATTCTATTTTCTTGGGAAAGAAAATGTCTCAAATTCAGTGCACAATTTGTGAAAATATCGTTGAAAATCACGATTATGATTTACAAAAATCCAAAACTCTCTATTCGAAAACATTATTATTGAATGTATTACAAAGTTTCATTGACGAAGATCTATTCAAATCAACAACCAGCTTTTTAATTTGTCGTGTCTGTTATATTCTATTAAATGAATTAGATAATATACAAGTACGTGCTAAAGATATCCAGGATGAATTAAAATCGTATCTAGAAAATCGCACCAAACGCAATGATGATGGTAATGGTGATGATAAATTGTTTAAAGTTGATGTCAAATTAGAACAACCAGAATTGAATGATTTGGATACAAAATGTGATTCAATTGATAATATAAATCCATCCTTATCAGAAGATATCACTTCTATCAATCAGGACAGTGATAAAGAAACTGGTAATGAGAATGAAAAAATGGCAAAAATCGAGAGTAATTTGAAACCGTATCAATGTAATGAATGTACGAAAACCTGGAAAACATTGAGTGAATTGAAGAATCATCAATTATCACATAGTAAAGAACGTCCATATATTTGTGAGATCTGTGGACAGAGTTATAAACGACAACAAGCCCTAATTATACATATTGGTATGCATAATGGTGTTAGTCGATTTCAATGTACCTATTGTAATAAATCGTTCACACAAAAAGGTGGTTTAATCCGTCATTTACCGATACATACTGGCGAGATGTTGTATCAATGCGATATTTGTGGTAAACGTTTCAAACATCGTACATCATTTAAGGTGCATGGTTTAAGTCATACTGGTGAGAAACAACATAAATGTAATCATTGTGGATTATTATTGGCATCAACGTCGCATTTAAAACGACATATGCGTATACATACCGGTGAGAAACGGTTCAGTTGTAATATATGTGAACGGCGATTTGCCGAACGATATAATTTAGTTGTGCATCAAAAAACACATTCAAATAATACGGAAAATAAGAGATTCAAGTGAGTTTTTGTACAGGAAATTTGATATTTAATTAAGAAAAACGTTGTTTTGTAGGTGTAATATTTGCAATCGACATTACAGTCGTCAGTCAAAACTGGAAGAACATTTACTTCACATTCATCAGAAATATTTTAATGAAGTCGAAATTAAAAATGAATTGGTTACAAAAACATGATCGAAATTATTGTTGTTGTAATTTATTATTAATTTGAGAATAATCGATTTAGTGCATTATCATCTAAACGAAATAATTGCCATTTTTCTGTTGTTGTTAAATTGATAGCACCAGCACGTTTATAAAATTCAATAGCTGGATTCCATGATAATACATGAAAATCTAAACGTTTACTTGGCATTTCATGGGCAATTTTTGCAACGGCCATAAATAATTGTTTACCAATACCATTACCACGATATGCTGGTTGTATATATAAATCTTCTAAAAATATCGATCTACCCAACCATGTCGAATATGATGTGTAATATAATGCATAACCCATTATATGACCATCATCAATAATTTCAGCTACTAAACATGTAAATGCTGGATTGTCACAATTGAAACCGTCTTCAATTAAAGTTTTCTCATTGATTTTAACTTGGTTTTCTAATTTTTCAAATTCGGCCAGTTCCTACAAGAAAAAATAAAAATTATGCATCGATTTTTTGAACTTTAATTATAAATAAAAGTGCGATAATTTAGAGTAAAATTGGACAATGACCTTAGATATAAAAACAAAATTAAATTCTTATAAATTTGATTGTGAGTCATGTTACGAAATATTTATTTATAATTATCACTCAAAAACGTATATTGACGTAATTTATTGAATGATTTCATAGTCGAATACCTTGATTAATTTATAAACTTGTTTCATATCTTCTTGTTTGGCTCTCCGTATGGTTACATTAATTTCTGAACATTTCATCATGTTTCAGATCAAATTTTTCCAATTTCCTTCCTCAATAATTACCACAAATTTAAACACTTTTGATGAGATCAAAAGTAATAATGACGTATTCTTTTACAATTAAAACAGTTGTACAACAATTATATCTTACGATAAGATAAGAACTGTGTTAATAAAGAATATGTTAATCTTTTTTATTCTACTGGAATTGTATCTTAACATCAACCGGGGAAATTAAATTATAGACGTAATAATTAAAATCAATTGATGAAAATGAAATGCTTGTTGTTATTGGTTGTTATATTAACTTTCCTAATTAAACAAATACTTATTCAAGGCAGTGGTGGTTTTTTTTTTTTAAAAAAGAAAAAAAGGCTTCAAATCTGTCTATAAAAAATAATATTGTCGATTATATGATTGATTTCTTATGTTCATGTGTTCAAAGTTCATTGATCATTTCTCTCCAAACATTCCAATGGACTTTGTATACATTTAATTTGCATTCTTATCCGGACTTGTCACATTCTATTATCACATATACATAATTTTCTGATCACGAACCAAAACACAAACAAAATTAAAGGTTAGTTATCTGTCATCGTGACAGCATCCTATGGGGCAGGTCGAGCTCCAGCCGTTTGCTAGAATGTGACGTCACACGGTCTAACGAGAAAGTAGCTTTAGAGTATGACGTCACTCTTTTCCTCCGGAGAGTACTATTCTCTGGCACTTGTGACGGTATTGTCTTTTGCGTAAACAATACTGATTATTGTCAATCATAGTTTTCGATATTAATTGGTTTTTACATGAAAGACTTGTGAAAACATAGGTACACTTGAGTGCATATAAAAGTGAATGTCTCTTGAGTAAGAAAAACTAGTATTTTCGTTCGTGTTAGTCAGGCTTTTTATCTCTTTAGAGTAGGAAGATGGAGAGATGGAATATCTTTCCTACTAGATTGGCCAGATTTCGGTCTGTGAAGCCTAAATTGTCTTGTGAAGACCGTCCCCGGCAGCCCGATTTACACAGGCCCACAAAAAGCGTTCTCAAAGATTCATGTCACCAAACCTTTCGCAACCTCTGAATCAATAAGTATGAATCAATCAGCTACTTCTTTTTATCTCCAGTGTTGTCTTCTATCAAAAATATTAGCTTTTGAATATGTTAGATATTTTGCTATTGATTCATGAATCAGGCTGATGAAATTATCACTTGCTTGAATCATTAATCGAATGGATTGAATTAGATTGATTCGAATTTGGGGCAATACGAACAAATCCGTGTGCGATTCCATGAGTGTTGAATTATGCGAATCGTCGCTAATCGGATTCGGGTTGATTCCGATTGAT
>JAZBHA010000794.1:11404-31277 GCA_037464855.1 Iselma pallidipennis
CCACAAAAACAACAAACACGGAATTTAAACGTACACGAACATATCAGTTATTCAATATTGAAGGATGCTGGTATTCCAGTACCAAAATTTGGTGTGGCTAAAACAAAAGAGGAAGCTAGAAAAATTGCCCAAGATCTAAATACGAAAGATCTTGTATTGAAGGCACAAGTATTAACAGGTGGACGTGGTGTTGGACATTTCAAAAATGGTCTTAAAGGCGGTGTACGAATGGTCTATTCGTATGTTGGATATTTTACATAAATCAACAATGTTTTTTTGAATTTTTCTGATAATTTTAGTCCAGACGAAGCGGCCGATATTGCTGGTCAAATGTTAGGACAGATCCTAGTTACAAAACAAACCGGTGAAAAGGGACTTATCTGTAATGCTGTAATGGTAACAGAAAGGAAATTTCCACGGAAGGAATTCTATTTCGCTATAATGATGGAACGTGCTTTTGCTGTATGTCTTATAGTTTTTTTCGTTTTTAAAGATAATTGTCAAGATTTTAATTTTAGGGTCCTGTTATTATTGCATCCTCTCAAGGTGGTGTTAGTATTGAAGATGTTGCCAAAGAAAATCCTAACGCTATTCTATACGAACCGATCGATATTGTTAAAGGTTTGAATCAGGAACAAGCTGAAAAAGTTGCTGAAAAAGTCGGTTTAACATCAAAAAAGAAGGAAACAGCTGAAATGTTAATGAAAATGTATGATTTATTTATTAAAAAAGATGCACTTTTAATTGAAATCAATCCATATGCTGAGGGAGAAAATGAACAATGTATGTTGGACAAATTGTTTTGAATTCAATTGATTTTTTGTAAAATTTTAGATTTTTCATTGGATGCCAAATTACGTTTCGATGATAATGCATCGTTCCGTCAAAAAGAATTGTTTGCACTACGCGATTGGTCACAAGAAGATGAAAAAGAAGTCAGTGCAGCAAAATTCGATCTAAACTATATTGCATTGGATGGTAATATCGGTTGTTTAGTAAATGGTGCTGGTCTAGCTATGGCTACAATGGATATAATTTCATTACATGGTGGTTCACCGGCGAATTTCTTAGACGTGGGTGGTGGTGCTACAGCACAAGCTGTTAAAGAAGCCTTTAAAATTATCACTGCCGATCCAAAAGTTCATGCAATTCTAGTGAATATTTTCGGTGGTATAATGCGTTGTGATGTTATAGCTGAAGGTATTATTGCTGCTGCAAAAGAATTAAATTTACGTATGCCGATTGTGTGTCGTTTACAAGGCACAAATGTCGATGATGCTAAAGTATTAATTGCCAGTTCTGGTTTGAAAATATTACCGGTTGATAATTTAGATGAAGCTGCCAGATTGGTAGTAAAACTATCCAGCATTGTTAGTTTAGCTAGAGATGTAAAATTAGATGTTAATTTCGAGATTCCATTGTAAATTTTTTGTAAAATAATAACGTGTTCCATGAATTTCTACGTATTTAATACGACATTATGCAATGAATTGCAAAATTCTAATCAATTATTATCAATAATTAAAGACGAATGTTTTGTTAAAACGTTAAATCACCGAGCTTCAAGAGACGAATGTCACAGAAAATTGTTAAATATATACTGCACCAATATAATATTTATTTATTGAATGTTAGGCTAAATAAATTATTCAGTTCACATTGAGTTGTTGTTAGTTATTTGAACTGTCCTGGTGCAGGTCCAAATAGACTATTGCCCTGTTTCGAAGCAGCTCTTGATGGCGCAAAACCAAGTAGTTTTTGGATGTTCTGTCGGATCGACATTGTACATAAAATATATAAAAATATAAATGAACAATCATAATAATCATCCCCTGGTAAATTTCGGTGACTTAAGCCCTGTATCCATGTTAATGGTAGAAATGGTAAACGTGCCACCACTCGACCATCAAATCTACAAAAATCATTATTTTTCGATTTAGTAAAAATTAATATTGACGAGATTTAATACTAACATGCTATTAAACATGCTGAGTAGAGCTGTAAAAGCAAAACCAATAGCAAACATTGATTTCATCTTAACTAATGACAAATCTCTATTGTTGTTCTTCAATCGTTCCTCTTCTCTTTCGATTTTTTTCTTGTGTTGTTTATCCAAAGAATCTCCATGAGCTTCTTTACGTTTTTCCACTACAATTGCCAAGTAATCATAGAGGTTTTCGTTGATTTATTGATAAGAAAAGTACTTACGTCTTTTACTTTGTTTCTCAACTTCAGTTTTTAATTTTTGGTATTTTTCAGTGCGATATACCATTAACCATGTTAGACCTTCACCTAATAGAGCCGTACAGATCGAAATAAATACAATTAATAATGTATCTGCCCACATATTTACAATATTTTTAATTTAAAATAATAAATATTTTAACAAAATTTTGACAATTGAGATAACCTAAAAATTCTGACATAGGGTAATATACTACCAACCTACAATGAATTGCTCCACAAAAATCCCTAAATTTGATAAATATTTTTGGAAAATTGACTTAATTATCAATCTAAGAAATACAAATAACCAAAATTGTGATAGTTTCCAATTAAAAATCTTTAAAAATAGTTGATATGGGGCTATAAATGAGTAATTATTGAGTTGTTTGGTGTTTTAGGAACGGTTGGCAACACTTGGAAATGTCACTTTTTGACAATTTATTATTATGTGTCAGCTGTCGCAATAAACAATGTTTACGTGACACTGAAATTATTTTGAAGATTATTGCTATTTAGAACAGAAATTACGCCGTATTTTATTATAAATTAACAATAATGCATCCCATAAATTATTTCGTTATTATTAATATTTGCCTAATTGTTTTAAATGCATTGTATTCAGTGTCTGCCGGTGTGATGCACAGTCATTCAAATGACGTCCCTACGAATAAAGAACGAGTTGAAGATGGGGCTTACAGTCCACGAGATCATGGTCATATCACTGATAGTGGTGAACATCATAGTGAATTTGACCATGAAGCTATCTTGGGCAGTCATAAAGAAGCCGAAGAATTCGATCATTTACCACCAGAAGAGGCTAAACGACGTTTGGGTCTGTTGTTGAAGAAAATGGATTTAGATGGTGATGGGTATATTGATCGAAAAGAACTAAAGTCGTGGATATTAAGATCTTTCAAGTAATTCATGAGTTTCTTTAATTTTACAAAATAGTGATTTAAACAACTAATTCGTAGAATGTTATCTGAAGAGGAGGCCAAGGAGCGATTCGAAGATGCTGATGAAGATAATAATGGTGTAATTACATGGGGTGAATATCTTTCAGATGCTTATGGTTTAGATGAGAAAGATACTCTTCCAATTGGAGATGATAATGATCATGTATTTCCATTCAACTACTTGTTTTTCCCGAATAAACAATTTTTCTTCAATTACAGTTCGTTGAAGATGATAAAGCTATGTGGAAAGCAGCTGATACGAATGGTGATGGTGTTCTGGATCCCATTGAATGGGTACCATTCTCACATCCTGAAGAACATCCAGCTATGTTACCGATCATTTTAGAACAAACCTTACGCGACAAAGATAAAGACGGTGATGGAGCATTAAGTTTTCAAGAATTTGTTGGAGAACGTGCACAAGAACACGATAAAGATTGGGTGGCAATGGAGAAAGACAAATTCGACAATGATTTAGATAAAGATCATGATGGTCTCTTGAAAGGCAATGAGATTTTATCTTGGGTAGTCCCCAGTAATGAGTGAGTATTTCATTGTAATCCGTGATGGTTCTGCTATTTCGTTTTGGGGGTTTTTAGAGAAATTGCCGATGAAGAAGTTCAACACTTATTTGTGTCAAGTGACGATGATCACGATGATTTGATTAGTTTTAATGAAGCTTTGGAGCATCATGAGACGTTTGTTGGTAGTGAAGCGACTGATTATGGTGATCACTTGCACAATATTCATCAATTTAATGATGAATTGTGATACGTTATCAGAAATTCAGTTGTTTTATTTAAGTTGGTATTACAATGTGTTTGTTTTGGAATCTCGTCGATTTTTGTGGTTAATTTTATTTTTTTGTAGTAAATTCATTAACATTTCTTGTCAAAATAATTTATTTAATTCATGTTGTGCCATAATAATAATTAAAAAAAAACTTAATTTAGGAACGAAAATTGTTTGAATTCATTAACATTTTTACGGTTGTGGTGTTTGTCGGATATAATTCTTACCAGAAGGTAGAGCAACCACTGTTAATAATGGGAATAATGTTTTGACTTCCTCATCAGAAACAGTCGGTTGTACCATCACATCTTGGGGTGGTTTCCAATCAACCGGTGTAGCAACACGATGTTTATCAGTCAGTTGTAATGAATCGATTACGCGAAGAATTTCACTGAAAATTCAATAATTCACTACTAGACATACGAAAAAAGTGTACGATTTTAAAGATTCTTACTCGAAATTCCGTCCTGTTGTTGCTGGATACAGGATTGAAAGTCGCATCTTTTTCTTGGGATCAACAATGAAAACAGCACGTGCAGTTAATGGTAGACCATCGGAATCTTTCTCATCCGGATCTAACATGTTCAATAAACATGCTAATTCACGATTTTCATCGGCAATAATTGGATATGGAAAATCATCACTCGAATAACCAGCATACACTTTTATATCTTTAGACCATTTAGTATGATTATCAATGGAATCACATGATAGTGCAATAATCTTAACGTTACGTTTAACAAATTCTTGATATAATTGACAGGCACGTGCCAATTCTGTTGTACAAACAGGTGTAAAATCGGCTGGATGTGAGAATAAAACACCCCAACTACAAACAATTTGAAAGAACAATGAAATAATCGATTATTCGTGTTAATAATTCAAGAAATTACGAATCACCAAGCCAATTGTGAAACTGTATTTCACCAATTGTTGTTTTTGTTGTGAAATTCGGGAAAATATCACCTAAATTCACCATTTTTCCGGTCCGTCCACAGTTTTCCAGAAGTTTTCAAATTAAAGTGAGGTTATGCCGGAAAATGACATGTGCGGCAACAGTTAGGGCGGGCGCACATGGATTACTGCAATTAAGGCGTGACTACACCGCCATTTTTACTATTTTTTCATTTTAATATAAAGAAATGTTCCGTTTTGCGTTTAGGGTATTCAATTTCAAATAGATGATCAAAGCTGTGGATTTATTTGAATTAAAATGCAAATTGTCTCCTGTTTTTGAAAACCGTGCTTGCGCTACGTGCGTTTTTTTATTCAGTCAAATTACTGATGGAGTTTATCTGTGATGGATACTTCTGTCCGTCACACTAACCAGTTCATTAAGCTGATAGAAGTGACGGATTAATTGAAATCAAGAGAATATGTAATGGTTTCCAGCATTTTTCATTATTAATAAAAGAACGATTTGATGACTTGTTGATGTCATGACCTGCCAATATGTTGAATAAAAAAACGGGCCTATTCTTTTGTTATTGTAAATCAGCACCATCTATCAGTCAATAAATTAAACAAAGATAACAAGTTGTTAATTATTTGAATAAATTGCATAAATTATGATAATATTGTTAATTACAAGATCCACAATTTAATTGTAAGCAATTATTACAGCTAACTATAAAATTTATGCTAAAGATTTTTTGAATTTTGTTAAATTAGAGATTTATAGGTTAAGTTGCCTGTCAAGTCCAATGTTCAAAAGTCCTTTTAAACATTTTTTTATTACAAAAAAAAACCGGTTGATTATACAAAGAAATTCCATCTAATCTGCTCTCGCTTTTCGTGTTGTTGTTTTGATTTTATTAACAATAATTCTGATAAAAATCAGACATTTGTCCTTCAGGTGAATGAACTAGACACTTTCCCTTTCTATTTGATTTCCATTAAATTCTCTAACAAGTTCACCTTCCACCTCTTTTTTGTAAAATATTTGCTTTAAAAACGTTAATATCGATAGGTATGGACAGGTATTTCGTCCAATTTTTTTAGTTTTTATTAATTTTTTTGTATACAAAATTGGTTTGTTTCAGCATTAACTTGTTATCACAACCAGAAATCATGTTGTTATCACGACTAAAAATCGTAAGTACTCATTATTATTAAATTCCATATGGTACTAGTTTGTCTATTGTTCTAGTTAAACAATCAAAATAAACTCCGTAATTTCGTTAATTTATTACAAAATCAGAATGTTCAATTTTCAAAAGTATCTGCATCTGAAATGCCACAATTACCACATTTGCCTGTACCAAAACTGGAACAAACCATGGAGAAATATCTAAAAACCGTCCAACCATTCTTGAATCAACCAGAATTTGAAAAAACTCGACAACTAGTACTGGATTTTCAATCAACTTCTGGCCGAAAATTACAAGAATTATTATTAGAACGTGCTAAGAATTTTGATAATTGGTTATCTGATTGGTGGTTAGATACAGCATATTTAGCCTATCGTGATCCAGTTGTTGTTTATTCAAGTCCTGGTCTAGTATTTCCGTTTGAGTATTTTCGAAACGAAGAGGAACAACTAGTCTATACAACGAAATTAATTTTGGCGGCACTTGATTATAAAAAACTGATTGATAATGGTCAAATGGTAATTGAACGAATGGGCAAAGATCCGCTAGATATGAATCAGTATAATAAAATTTTTGGCACCTGTCGGATACCTGGTGTTAAAGTTGATCATTTAGAATACAATCCACAATCAACACATATTGTTGTTGTTAAGAATAATAATGTAATTAAAAAAAAAAAAAAAGAATTCTGAGACTTGTTCTAATAATTTTTGTAATTCAACAGTTCTTCAAAGTTAACGTAATGGATTCTAAAGGCAATCCACCAAGTATTTGTGAATTATTGAGTTGTTTAAAAGAAATCTCTAGACAATCCCAACAACCTGGACCACCAGTCGGAATTCTAACAGCAGATGATCGAAATTCATGGGGTCGTTCATATCAAGACCTCACATTAAGTCTCTATTTCAATTTTTTTTAGAAAATCACAGTCTTAATTTGCTACAATTTTTCAGATCCGGCTAATTTACGAGCGGTTCGTGCAATTCAAACTTCACTATTTTTAGTGTGTCTGGATTGTCCAATGCCGAAAGCTGGCAGTGAAGAACGTTCAAATGCTAGTAAACAGTTGATTCATGGTGGTGGTAGTGCTGGTAATGCTGCCAATCGCTGGTACGACAAAACCATCCAGGTATATAATTTTTTTCGTGATTAATCCATTCTCTAATAAGATTATTTGTAGTTTATTGTTGGTATTGATGGAACGGTGGGTTTAACATACGAACACTCGCCCAGTGAAGGCCAACCAATAGCTGTAATGACTGATTATCTAATCGATTACATGTAAAATATAATTCAATTTATATATATTTTTTGTATATTAATGGGATATGTTTTAGAAAAAGCGACCGTGGTGCTAATCTACCAGATACAGCATATATTTCCGACCCAGAAAGATTAGAATTCTATATGAATGATAAGATCCAACAACGAATACGTCATGCCTCCAATACAGTTGATAAGTAATCAATTATTTGCACAGAAAATTGCAAAGAGTTCTTGAAACCAAATCCTAAAATTTCAGACTTGCTAATAATCTTGATATGGATGCATTTCAATTTACAAATTTCGGCAAAGATTTTGTTAAATCACAGAAATTAAGTCCTGATAGTTTCATTCAAATTGCAATGCAATGTGCCTTCTATAGATTACATAAAGTGCCTGGTGCTCATTATGAATCAGCGGCTACACGAAAATATATTCATGGACGTACTGAAACGATTCGTTCCTGTTCAAATGAATCGATAAATTTTGCACAAACTTTAATAAATGATTGTGTCTCGGATAAAGAAAAAGTTGAATCATTAAAGAACGCAATTACAGCACACAAAAACTATACAATTGATGTACAAATCAATTTCAAATTTATGGCTTTTTGATTATTTGACACGTTTTTTTTTTTGTAGGCTTTGAATGGTTATGGAGTAGATCGTCATTTGCTCGGCTTAAAATTGATTGCAATCGAGAACGGTTTAACTATTCCTGAATTATATAAAGATCCATCGTATACAAGAAGTGTTCATATGAGACTTTCCACCAGTCAGGTAGCTACAAAATGTGATGGTTGGATGTGTTATGGTCCATTAACACATGATGGTTATGGTTGTTGTTATAATCCACGTACGAATGATATCAATTTTGCTGTATCAGCTTGGATTGATAATCCAGAAACAAGTGCCAATAGTTTTCGACAAGCTTTAGAATGTAGCTTATTAGATATGCAACAGATTTTAGCCAATCACCAAAAATCAAAATTATAATCGAGATTGTTTTGGAAAATGGGACGTTTCATAATTCACCCAAACTTGCAAAGTCACATTATAAGTCCCTAGATCTATCTCTTTTTCACATGTACTGAACTCTTGAATGTGACTTTACAAGTTGCTTATGAGACTAGCCCATTGTGTGATATTTTAAAGGATTGATGGTACTGGTTGGTGTATGGTTTTTGAACAAATAAATTCTATTTTGATTACGTTTTTTTATCTAAATTACTGTGAAATCTTCAATAAATATTATGGAAGCAAATTGTTCTTTTTTTCTTTGTTTCGCTTGAATCTAATGAACGAAAAACATTATGAGCAATCAATCTGATGGAACAACCAAAGAAGAACATTTTCGAATTAAACACGTCTTGTATCTGATAAGACTCGAACAATACAACCTACACCACCAACACTATAGACTTTCTCATGCCATACTAATAAATGTCCACTACTGCCTTCTGATGGATATTCAAAACCACGATAAATATATTTCATTAATACATCAATTAAGTCTGGAGTTAATGAATTGACAGCTTCTTCGATTTGTGAGACTTTGATCGCCAATAGTACACGTAATGTTAAATTTAAAGCATTATCCTACAAATCAGACAACTAATTAACAATTAAAATTCAATAACAACAACAAATATTACCTTTATTTGTTGGTTTTTACTACCCAATGGTGCATTACTCAATACAGTCGTTAGAGCGGCAATATGTTTTCCTGTATGATTAAATTAAGGAAATTATATGATTTTACTGAAAATTGTGTCTATAATTTGTTGATTTTTGGCCAAAAAAAAGGATATTTTTGAAGTAAACTATTGACTTCATTCTCATCCGGTCCAGTTGGGCCTCCCTGATCACCATCATCCTCTTTGAAATTATCTTCACAATATTGATCGACATCAATCTTACGGAATGCTGAACTGGATGTATTCTTTGCCATTTTTTTGAAAAATTTTCAATAAATATCTATTTCTTATCAATATTTTAATTGAAAAATTGAGATAAAATAACAACGCCCAATTTTGAGGTTAGATTTTCATCAGTGACGTCAGACGCCGACTGTGATTCATAGAATATTACCAATTAACCTAATTTTTTAGAGAATTTAGTCGTTAATTCGAGTAATTTGAGTAAATTGATGGACTTTTTAGGAAAAATTTCGAAAATCAATAATTATTTTATTGTTAATTAATTAATTTCAAAAAAAACTAAAAATGACGTCATAAAACCATTGCAGGCATACCAACATAACCACAGAAAAAACTGAAAATCTAGGGAATTTTCAGTTTTTCCGAACCTCTTCTGAAACAACTGTCAAAATGGTGAGTGTTTTGCTCGTCAATTATTACAATTTATCTAAATCATCTGTTATTATAATTAAGATAAATTGCAATTATATTGTTTTTGAAAATGTTTACAATCCAAATAATTATAAATTTTTGTATTTTTCATAAAATTCCAAAATTTCTATTATTGAGGTTATGTTGATTAACATGTTTTGTTTTATCGTTTCAGGGTAAAGTAAAGTGTTCGGATTTGCGTCAGAAAGACAAAAAAGAGCTAACAAAACAGCTTGATGAACTCAAAACTGAGTTAACAAGTCTCCGGGTTGCTAAAGTAACCGGTGGTGCACCATCCAAATTGTCAAAGATGTAAGTCTTCCATCTACCGTTCAGTCACAGTTAATGATTTATGTATAATCGTTTTTAGTCGAGTGGTCCGTAAAGCTATTGCTCGTGTCTATATTGTTATGCACCAGAAACAGAAGGAGAATTTGAGGAAATTGTACAAAAACAAGAAGTTTAAGCCATTGGATTTGAGAGCGAAGAAAACTCGTGCAATGCGTCGTGCACTCACCAAACACGAACAAAAAATCAAAACACCGAAAGAGTTAAGGAAACTATCAATTTATCCACCAAGGAAGTTTGCTTTGAAAGCATAAATTAATTGACGAAAATAAATATTTTTCACATAAATGTATTTACTAGTTTTATTATTATTCAGGTACAAATTGTTGGGTGTTATCACAATTTTCGAGTCTTTCAGTTAATTTGGTAGTGTTTACTTCAGTGCAGTCTTCTAATACATTTTCTAATGGTTTCAGGACGTACATATACACGGAATATAGTCCTTTTGGGAAATTTCTTTGTTTGACTTGTCGATAACAATCTAATTCGGCTTTAATGAAGAGTTTTCGGTATAACGACAACGGTCTCGTTACAGATGAGTCTTGGTCGTCCTTGTCAATCTCTTCGGTAGATGCTGCATTTTCTTTCACAACTATCACACCATTTGGTTTTAAGCCTAATCTATGATTTGATTAAGAAAAACAATATTAAAAGGTGTTTACATTAGAAAGATCTGGAATTTACCTGCAGTTCTTCAGGAATTGGACAAGATCGGTATCGGTTAAATGGCCCAACACCCATTGTACCCAAATTACATCGTATTTCCCACTATCGGGTCGAAATTGTTGTAAACCAATTGAATAATAATTGCCGATTTTATTCAATAATTTCGTTCCTAAATAATGTTTAGCTTGTTCCAGAAATATTGGATTCTGTTCCACTAAATCAACACAATCAAATTGATTGATTAGTAAATGTTTTGTTATACGTCCAATCCCTGCACCACAATCTAATGCATATTGTCGTCCAGGTGGTGATTTTGATTGAAATAATTGTTTTAATAATAATTTTGATTCTTTTATATCAGCTTGTGAAATAAATCCAAAACCACCTAACATTCCATCAATTGTTGGTGGTATTTCCGACCAATATTCTACAGCTTTTGAATAGAATTTTTCATAATTTTCACGATCTATTTCAATATTGATATCCATAATGTAGAGATTTTAACTTTAAATAAATAAATAAATAAATAATTCGAGAAAAATTTACACAACCACAACCGACATTTAATACAATTTTAGGTTAGAAAATTGACAGATTTTTGACATCCAAGAAGTTAAATGTAGCTCTATAACCGATGGTTGTCAATACAAATTATGAAATTGGAAACTCTACAACATGCTGATTTCTTATGCAAACTGGGATCATAATAAGAAATCTTTAACAGATTTCACATTTTAAATATTAATAAAATTTTTGTAAAAATTGAGCTACAATTAGTTATCGTGGCTCTGGTCACGTGACATATTTTGACATTGAGTCCATTGTCAGTTAAGTGTAGCTCTTAACTAGTTAGTTATAAAATTTTTAATGAAAACTCTGAGATCAAAGCCATATAATAAACTAGTTACTTATTAAAATTATTCAAAGAATAATGACGACTGTTTTCGTATGCAAGTAAAGTTTGAATACTATATTTAACGGCATCGTTTGTGAAATGTGAGCTGCAAATAGTTACTGAAAAATCTTTTGACAGACATCTGTCAAATGTCAAATTTATTAAAAGTCAGCGGGCGGTTTATTTACATTTTTTTCTAACAATAAATAAAAACAACAAAAATTATAAATTATTTTAAATTATTATCGGCCTATTTATCGAACACATATTAATATAATAATAATGTTTTCTAAATTGTTTCTATTAAAATAATAATTATTGTGATAACAATGCGAAGGCGGCAGAAGATCCCTGGACCGTATCATATTTCAAATACAATGCGTATTTTTAGATTATTACCATCGAAAAAAATCGTATATTTCTCAATATTCTCAATATTTACAATAATTATAATTATAACAATAAAACGCAATCAACCTATTGACATCGATAGAACCTTCATTTTGTAAGTGATTATGTTAATTATTCATAACGTTCATTATCAGTATTTATTTCTATATCTAGGGAGAAAAGTAATGAAATGATAAGAAATCAGGCAACATTTGCCTGTAAACAACCAAATTTACCTGTATATTCACCAGATCTGATGAAATTCTTACATGAAGTGCCGCCAATAAATTGCTCACAAGCTGGACTAGATTGGGTCATATGTGAAGTAAGTGGCCAGTAATTATTTTCCAATAAATCTAATTATGAAAGATTCTAGGGTTCTGAATGCAGAATCAATGAGAAAATCAAAAATATTTACGGTACAATAAAATGTAGTTTCACTGATGTTTTACGTACCGATGATTTTGATAATACTGATGGTGAAACAACATATTCCGATGATATTTACAAATTAGAGAAAAGTGATGTTGTACGTGTTTCATGTAAATCGAATTCGGGCACTAAATGGTCATCAACATTAACTGGTATACGTTTGAATAAACAATTATATGAACAAACCAGTTGGGACAATTTACCACCAAATGGTATAAAATTAAATGTATTAATGTTTGGTTTTGATTCATTATCACATAATAGTTTTATACGAAAATTACCAAAAAGTTACGAATATATAATGAATAATTTAAATGGTTTAGTATTAGATGGTTATAATATTGTGGGTGATGGTACACCACAAGCATTAATACCAATACTAACTGGTAAAACTGAATTAGAATTACCGGATACAAGAAAACGTAAACCGAATACAGAATATGTTAATATTTACCCGTTTATATGGAATGATTTTAAAAAAACTGGTTATGTAACTGGATTTTTTGAAGATGTACCTGAATTAGGAACATTCACCTATCGTCTAAACGGTTTCAATGTAATATTGTTGATTATTAGTAGTTGTTTTTTGATTATTTAGATTTTTGTGTTAAATAGGAAATGCCAACAGATCATTATATGCGTCCGTATTATTTAGCATCATTAAAAGAACGATCTAAATGGCCTAAATTGTGTTCGGGTGCTGTTCCTAGACATAAAGTCATGTTTAATCAAATCAAAAATGTAAGTTTTACAATTTCTCTTGATCTAGTGATAATCAAATGATGTATTGTTTCAGTTCTTTTCGGTTTATAAGAATAAGCCGAAATTTCTGTTCGGTTTTCATGGTGAATTATCACATGATGATTATAATTTAATTGGTGTAGCTGATAATGATTTATTAGAATTCTTAAAAGACCTAAAATTGTCGGGTTATTTAAATGATACCATATTGATATTGATGGCTGATCATGGACATCGTTTTGCACATATACGTAATACAATACAAGGTAAACAAGAGGAACGTTTACCATTCTTTTCATTTATATTTCCCAACAATTTCAAACAACATTTCCATAAGGCCTATGAGAATTTTAAAAGTAACACCAATAAACTAACAACACCATTTGATATTTATACAACATTGAAGAGTATTTTAAATTTAAATGATATTGGTGAGGCTGATATTAATCAGAGATCTGTATCGTTATTTACCAAAATACCATATGAACGTAGTTGTGCTCATGCTTATATAGAACCCCATTGGTGTGCCTGTTTAGAATGGTATAATATACCATTAACATCATCGGTTGTTGATCGTATTGCTGATACTTTATTAAAGAAAATCAACGAATATACTGAATTACATCGGAATTGGTGTGAAATTTTACAATTATCTCGAATTGAATGGGTGACAAAAATGGTGCCAAATGAGAATTTAATTAAATTTAATAAAAATGCTGATCTAGATGGTTTTGTTGCTGATTTGTCTGCAAAAATGGATATTAAAACGGAAATCTATCAAATTAAAGTCGAATTAATACCTGGTAATTCATTATTTGAAGCTAGTATTACGTATTATATTAAAGATGATCGATTCGATGTACAAATGAGTGATATTAGTAGGATTAATGTGTATGGAAGGCAAGCTAGATGTGTGGAAAATGATTTTCCACATCTTAGAAAATATTGTTATTGTAGAGATTAAGGTACTTTTTTTGGTTTTTGATATTATTTTTGTTATATTCATGGTTTTCTAGTCGTCTCGTCAAATTAGAACTTAAAATTTTAGTGTTTTCTGTGATTATAAATCGCCGATATTTTCAGAGATTAATTATGAGATTATTGCAACTTGATTAGATCTGTTCCTGTTTATCATTATTACTATTATTATTATTATTATTATTACTATTTACATAACAAGGAATTGATATGAACACACAAATGCCGACTTCTTATTAACCCATTTCAATCCTTTTTTATTATTCCGGCCAATAAATAACTGATAAAATCCAAAAAAGAGAAGATCAATTGATTGGATCAAAATTGCTGTAGGCATAAAAAGTGCACTGTGTTTAATTTATTTGGTTAAATTGAAGGGACAAGTTGATTTAAAATCAGTTGATTAATTTTCAGAAATATGATTAACCCGGAAATTGAATATTAATGGCACGCGAGAGATACTGTCACCTGATCAACAACAACATCAGTTCGAAAATAATCGTCCTGTTACACATATGTTCATATTTGTTGTGTTGATCAAATTTAAGCAACATCGAATATATAAAGTCGTTGACTAAAAACTAGGGTAGATCGGGCGTATTCCGCCCACTTTTAGTTTGAAGTCCCATACTCAATTTTTTCTATTAGATAGCCCCATTGGAAAAATAAAAGAGGGGCCCCTAATTGAATAGTTATTTTCTGTATTAATAGTTCTATGCTGTCGTATAAAAATAAGCACAGTCTGAATATCTTCAAAAGGTAATTTTTGACGTTTTATGAAAGTATGCAAAATGCAAGATATGTAAAAACTCAGGCCTATTCCGCCTTCTAATAGAGGCTATTCCGCGCACCATTGAGGACTGTTTGTTCTCTGAACTCTTATCGTTTCCTTTTTAGGAAGAGTAAGGCCCGGCGCATGTTGAGACAAGTTCAGTACAGAGCAGTGCAGGACAGTTCAGGGCAGTTCAGGTGGTAGCGCATATTGGGAGACAGTATTTGCTTATTGAGATAATGGAACCAAATATCAGAAAAGAGAGATGCATTTTTGGCTAGAGAGAGAAAGGCAAACACAGGATAGGTAGAAACTGTGTCTCAAAAACTGAACTAAACTGCCCTGAACTCCACTGCGTTGCAATATGCGCTGTGTTTCCTGTGTCGCAATATGCGCCGGGCCTAATGGTAATTGCCCATTATAGTGGACAGCCTTAGCAATCGTACGATAGGATTAGTTGCAATAACCAAACAGAAACGCATGATAATTCTTAGCAACTTTTTCTGTCATATGATTCTAGAGCCATAAATTCACTGTAATGTGGCATCCACATGCTCAAACTTCCTGATGGCTATACTAGGTTTTCTGTGCGCCATTACTCTAGCGTGAGCAACTTTTCCAAGAGTCAACCCGGGACACCAGTGACGTAGTTATAAGGGTGGGAGTAGTCGGCCGCTGGTTTCTGGCAAAAGGTTTGCCATGAATCTTCAGTAAAGTTTGCTTTTCTTGTCGATAATTGTATTGTTAGTGTATCACTTTTTTTTGGTCGACGATTTCCTATGACTAGCAATTCGGCTTTTATCAAACCTATATGATAACTATCGGCCCAATGGGAAGCCATCAAACTAAAAATCCGCCCAACAAATGCGTGATAAATAACTGTATTATTATCCCATTTGCCGAAACCGGGACTTTTCGCGTCCCGGGCATCTGCTCACCGGGACTCGGGACTTTCGGTGCGTAAATCGGCACAGTCCCCTACATTACTGCAACTCGCTGGCGCACATAAAGTCCAGTTTACTCATGTATCGCCATCAAGAAGTTTGAGCATGTGGAGACCTCTTAACAGAAAAACATAGACACAAAAATGCTTGTAATTGGCGGAATAGTCCTGCTCTTTCAGTTACTGTGACTCTTGTAGATTTTCGATGATGATCATCATGATTTCAATTTTATATAAAACAGCCTTTATTATCACACATCTGCTTATCGTTAATTTATTGCTCAAATTAATTGAAAGTTGATTCATTGAATAAAGTAGGTACTACAACAAGAATTTAATGAACACTGGTATGATTTATTCAGAAAGAAGATATTCGGTCTGTTCCAACAGGAGTTAGAAACTATCAGAAAAATCCAAAATAGAGTATTTTAAGCACATTGCGCATGCGTTTGGCTCTTTTGGACCTTTCTGCTGTTGGAACAAACTTTATATTTATTTGACGATTAGTTGGACGTCCAAAAATGGTAGAGAGATACTAATAAAATAACAACAACCATCATCAATAAATCGATGTGAATTAGTTATTTTAAAAGTTACCGAATTATCGATTTTCAACAACATAAAAATCAACGAAATGGCTATATTTATATCAAGTTTACCGTACATAAAAAACAAGTTTTTGTATAATACCTATATACATAACATATTGATATATAAAAAAACAAAAGCCTTTTGCTACAACAGGTTGTGGTGGTATTCAATTTGAAATAATGAACCATCATAAATATGTTGATGGTAGTTTAACTATACAGAATTATTTATAAAATTTTAAAGCAAATCCACGAGGAAATCCAAAAAAAAAACACCACCAAGCATGTTTACACAGACCGTTTCACCTGATCCTTGTTACTATGCGGACTCAAGAATACTATAAATTATCCTTTATTCTTATAGGTACACGAAAAAAAATTTTTTGCTAATTTATTTGATGAAGCCTGCCTATCGGGGCTTTCTTAAATAAGCCGAAATCTAAGACAATTTCAAGAGATAATCCATCTATACTGCTTTGAATTAGCGAAACCTTAACACGTGTATACCTAAGGGTGGAATCTTTAACCAAATTATCGTCTATTTCAACTTATTGATTATTGATTAGTAATCAATGATTACTGATTGTCAGGTGACAATGACCCCCATAAGATTCCCTCAATAAAAATCCTATTTCTTACCAAAAAAAAAAAAAACAACTAGGAACAAAACAGGATAATTGTTGTATAGTTTCATAGAAGACAAAAGTTTTTTTTGATTAAAGATGGTTTCAATTCTTATCAGTATTCATCACGTAGTCGTATTTATTTTGCGTAATTATCCTTTTTCTGTAGATCTATTTGACTATTATCTGTTAATTTGAAAAGAAAAGTAATTTTATTGGAGGATATTCTTAGTTATGTATTGTTTGAATTTAGTTAACGAGGAAAAATCCAATTACATTATTCGAATTGGTGATTGGTGTTGATATAAACCAGAAACCAGTGGTGGCGTCTATTCAACGTACCAATAAATTTAATCAACAATTAATTAATCAAATTCTTTCATTAATTAGTTTTGAAACATATTTTTTGAATTATTAAACTATTAAATAGTTAATATTCTTTAGGTAGATTGTCAATAATTAGTTTTAAAGTCATTGGATTATTGTCCTACGTCACTGGTCTGAAGTTAATGAAATTGTCTACTTAACATGCAATCTTTCTAATTTACAATGAACTAAATTAATATCGTTGGCCACTTGAGAACTAATCGTTCATTGTCAGGTAAATACATAATATTTTCTATATTTTCTATCTATATTTATAGAACCAAATTCCCATAGGATAGTTTCTAACTATTATCAGACAAATTAATCGATGATTAATCAGCGCTATATACATATATTCTTTGTCTCCTCATCTACTTTAGATATTTAATGAAAAATTCATAATAATCCTCGATAATAGAGTTAATATTATCACGAAATATTACTATTAATAAATAGACGAAATAAAAAATATTGGGACATATTCTGGATTGACAGGATAAAAGTCACCCCTTCCCATACCCTGTACGAAAAAGGACACGCGAC
The DNA here is from genome assembly GCA_037464855.1 of Iselma pallidipennis. Taxonomy (NCBI): domain Eukaryota; kingdom Metazoa; phylum Arthropoda; class Insecta; order Coleoptera; family Meloidae; genus Iselma; species Iselma pallidipennis. The sequence continues at coordinate 29,369 of JAZBHA010000794.1, forward strand.
ACTGATACAATCTACCCGCCCCGTTCATATTCAATTACAACATTGTATCGATAATAATTAACATTTCTAGAGCTTCCTGCTTTTAGGGCGCTAATTAGACTTATGTTATGTACTGCATGAGATTCTCAAAAATAGAAAAAAATAATTTTTTGAATTGTTTTTTTCTGCTTCCCTCCCAAAAGAAGGTATCTGTTTATTTTACACCTTTTATTATACGACCTGATACTAATTATAGATTTGTTAAGTAGTAATTATTATAAAAGACTTGTTGTCCTTCAATGTAGTGTTTGATAGAGGTCGTCCAACCCTTAAGGCATTTCCTCATATTCCGGGTTATATAATAATAGGAAGTGTCTGTTTTTTTACTTTTTATTTTTTTTTTTGGAAGAACCATTCGGCGGCATTTCCGTTCTTGACTCGTGTCCACTTTTATAATTCGCTTATCAGATCAGAAATCAGTGATCTTTTAATAAAGATTACACATGCAGATGGATAAAACTGTTATTTTATTGAAAAAAAAAACAACCAACCAACCAATTACGGATAAAACAAAGAAGATTGAGAGAATTTATTGATTACAATTATTGTCTACATTAATTTATTTCCTTTTTGTGTGTGTGTGTGTGTGTGCTAAAAACTAAAAAGGCGAAGGCAAAAAAACACACACACACAGTTTCGTTTCTCAGCTTTCGGTGATAATAAAGCGAAATGACTTGATGAACAGGTGCAACAGTTGGAAATTAGTTTCCATAAATCATACGAAGATTAATCCTTTCGGAACCTTTATCATATCATCATCAATATTATAACTGTACTACAAGTTGGTTGTAGTAACTATTTTGTGGCGGACATAAACCGATAAGAGAATTGGATTATAACATGCGAATTGGTAATTTTTTTAATTTCAAAAAAGTCCACACCTACCGAAAAACCTGATTTCTGTGATTTATTGTCGATTTTTATAACGCGAAGACCTGAAATTACCAGAACCTCTGGCTACCTTAATCAGTCGCATTGTCAATCTCATCTCCTTCAAGTCTCCCTTTGTCGATAATCCGGATCTTTATACGATTCGGTGTAGAGATTTGCTGAAACAAAATTGACAAAAGAATTGCAAAAAACTTTAAGACGGTTGCCTGGATCTGTCACAGAATTAATGGGAGATATGGATAATCTCTAGTAATCTGCCGTAGAATTCGGCTGATCATTTTTGATCTCTTCATATGTCGAATGTTGTTTCCAATTTAATTTTTAATCGATTCTCTGTGATAATTCCCGATGATGATAACGTTTCACTTGTCCCCACTTGACCAGCTGTTTAAAATTCTGATTAAATGAATATATTATCGATTGACATAAAATTATGACGGTCATAATCGACACATAATATTCCATAAATATAATAATCGAACCATTTTATGACTACAAAAAAAAACAAGCCAACAACTTTAATCAATGAGCTCAATAATATCATGATTGGAATTACTAATATACTGATCAATGTGTGTGCGCGGTTTTACATCTAAATTATGCCAACAATTCAATAAAAGAAATATTATTGCACTCGGACAAGATTTATCACTTCTAGATATACAGGAGTATGTTGGTATGTGCGACTATGTATCATCTGTAGACAATTTTAATTAACGATATTAAAAAAAAAACTGATAAATAGTGGAGTTCGGATTGTGTTGTCCAGTGGCCGGTATTCTTCCGGGGTGGTCGTTGTGGTTCTGGGTCCGGGCACGAGTCACGAGTCCTCTCTCTCTCAACAAGGATTGACCCTCGAGAATGAGGCCCCGTATTTTCAGTTTGGTCAACACCTGTACCGGTATGAATGCGAACAGAGGCGACTGGCAGGTGCAAATACTTCTTGATAGCAGGGCCGTGCTGTTGTATACACTTACTT
>JAZBHA010000795.1:0-42307 GCA_037464855.1 Iselma pallidipennis
GAACAAGATCGTTACAAAAGTGAAACGTTTAGGTGGTGGTTTTGGTGGTAAAGAGACAAAATCAGCAATCTTGGCGTTACCAGCTGCTGTAGCTGCAAAGAAATTGGATCGTCCAATACGTTGTATGTTGGATCGTGATGAAGATATTGTGATAACTGGTGGAAGACATCCATTTTTGATGAAATATAAAGTTGGTTTTGATAATAGTGGTAGAATTTTGGGTGTTGATATAAAAATTTATAATAATTGTGGTTATTCATGGGATTTATCACATTCAGTTCTGGAAAGAGCTATGACACATTTTGAGAATGCATATAAAATACCAACAGTAAGAGTTTATGGTTATATGTGCAAGACAAATTTACCATCAAATACAGCATTTCGTGGTTTCGGTGGACCACAAGGAATGTATGCTGCGGAATGTATTATGAGTGATGTTGCTGATTATTTAAACAAGAATGTTGTACAATTAAGTGCTATCAATTTGTATAGAGAAGGTGATATTACACATTATAATCAGAAATTAATTAATTGTACCATTGATAAATGCTGGAAAGAATGTATTGAATCATCGAATTATTATGAACGGACAAAAGCTGTGGAGAAATTCAATAGAGAAAATAAATATAAGAAAAGAGGTCTTAGTGTAATACCAACCAAATATGGTATAGCTTTTACTGCAACATTTCTAAACCAAGGTGGTGCTTTAGTATTGGTCTATACTGATGGGTCAGTTCTTCTATCACATGGTGGTATTGAGATGGGTCAAGGTTTACACACAAAAATGCTACAAGTTGCTAGTCGAGTTCTTGAAATACCAGTCGATAAGATTCACATCAGTGAAACAGCAACTGATAAAGTTCCAAATACTTCGCCAACAGCAGCTAGTTCAGGATCCGATATCAATGGAATGGCTGTTATGGTATTTTACCATTTATTGCTTCAATTCTTTAGATTTTTCTCAAATTTGTAAAAATTCTAGGAAGCTTGTAAGGTAATTAAAGAACGCCTCCGACCATATCGAGAAGCTGATCCAAAAGGTACATGGGACAGTTGGGTTAAAAAGGCTTATTTCGATAGAGTCAGTCTTTCAGCGACTGGATTCTATCGTACACCTGATATTGGTTATAATTGGGAAACTGGTGAAGGAAATATGTATAATTATTATACGTATGGTGTAGGTTGTTGTGAAGTGGAAATTGATACATTAACTGGTGACCATCAAGTCCATCGTATGGATATTGTAATGGATCTTGGTGAAAGTTTAAATCCTGCCATTGATATTGGACAGATTGAAGGTGCTTTTATGCAAGGTTACGGTTTATTTGTTTTAGAAGAATTAGTTTACTCACCGAGTGGAATCAATTTTACACGTGGTCCTGGTACATATAAAATACCAGGATTTGCTGATATTCCTGGTGAATTTAATGTGTCATTATTGAAAGGAGTTTCTAATCCTAGGGCTGTCTATTCATCTAAAGTATCTGATAGTTTTCTTTAATATTAATCATTGTTTCTATGATAAAATTGAATTCTAGGCTGTAGGTGAACCACCCCTGTTCCTTGGCAGCGCCGTATTTTTCGCTATTAAAGATGCAATTAAAGCAGCAAGAAAAGAAAATGGAATTTCGGCTAAATTCCGATTAGATTCACCAGCAACTGCAGCTCGAATTCGTATGGCCTGTCAAGACAACATTACAACAAAGGTAATATTAGGTGAGATTCAGGCCAAAATCTGTTGTTGATGTTGACTGTCCACGAGGACTCTCATATTCAACCAGTAGTTTTAGGCGGTAAACGTTTCAACTATCGGTGGGCAGAAGACTTGGCGGCAACTTGCTAGCAGAATACCGTTTAATTGCCAAAATAATCCTCATGGACAATGATGATAACGATGACTTTGGCTTGAATCTCACCAACTACTATGTGTTTTTCCGTTTTTTCTAATTATTTTTTTTTTAATTTAGTTCAAAGATCCAGAACCGGGCAGTTATAAACCATGGAATGTTACAGGTGTTTAGTAAAAATTTTTTTTAATATAATTGTTAATAAAATAATAATAAAAGTAAAGATAAATTTTTAATAAACAATTTGAGTTTCTGTTGACTACAACTTGCGAAATATATTAATTTTATCAGGAATTTTTATTTAAAATGATGATAAGATTCGTATCTGTTGTCCACATATCCACTCTAAAATCGCCACGTCTCTGAATATATTATAATTATTTGTTAACAACAATATTATAGCCTTGAATGCATTAAGAGTACAGTTAATTGAATTTGTGTCAATATTACTGGGACCTGTTAGTAAAATGGTGTCGATATATACGAAAACACTGGTCTTTTTCGTTAATGGAAAAAAGGTATTTACATTTTTTTGTTATACATTTATTTAATTATTTTTTCCTTACGTATTCCTATAATAAAATAAAGGTAGTCGATGATGAGGTAAATCCAGAATGGACTTTGCTTTATTACTTAAGGACCAAACGTATCCTTTTACAATTTTTAGAATTTTTTTTCTCTATTTATATCTATCTACAATAATAACAACCGATAAATTTGTATGTCAACAAACAATTATATTATAAATAACAGTGATAATTGACTGATAATAATTTAACGGTCTAATAAAAATAAGCTGAATAAATGCAATACACCTCCGATAATCCGAGCTAATTGTCTGAGTGTGCTCGGATTACTGAATTCTTTACATTAGCGGGAAGCCTAAATATCCGTAAAAGCGAGTGTAATAAATAGTAGATATAGCAGTACATTTTATACAGAGCCGCATTCAGGATGGTAACTCTATTTGCACTTTTCGCTCTTGTTCACTCCACATCGTTCGACTACTGTTCCTGGGACAACAGGGGTTAACGAAAAGACGCGCCCCATACACCTTAGCTCTCGAAGTGGCATGCAGATTGATATGTTTTCCTATGGTGGAACGGATTTGACCCTATTCACTCCTACGTCACTTGCCCTCGCTGCACCTAAAGCACTGCACCAGCACGGTGCAACCATCCCGAACGCGGTTCAGATAATTGTAAAATTTCCATATTATTCTATCCAAAAAACAAAATTTAGGTTCATTTTGAGCTTAACTAACTAAAAGAAATGCAGGATTTCTCTGAGTGATTCGGATTAGCGGAAGTCTACTGTATATCCATAAAATTCATGAATTTCCTTAATTTTCGAATAGTCCGATTATGTGGTACCAAACTAGGTTGTGGAGAAGGTGGATGTGGTGCCTGTACAGTAATGATTTCAAAATATGATCGTTCCACCAATAAAATCATGTATCCTTTATTTACTTAATTAATGAATTTTTTTATTCTATTAAACAAATCCTTAATTAATTCTTCTAGTCATTTACCGATAAATGCTTGTTTGGCTCCAATCTGTTCAGTTCACGGTCATGCAATTACTACCGTCGAAGGTATTGGTTCAGTTAAAACTAAACTACATCCAGTCCAAGAACGTATTGCAAAAGCTCATGGGTCTCAATGTGGTTTCTGTACACCAGGCATTGTAATGTCGATGTATGCTCTATTGAGAAATTCACCGAAACCAACAATGAAAGAAATGGAAATTGCTTTTCAAGGGAATTTGTGTCGATGTACCGGTTATCGGCCAATTATTGAAGGCTACAAAACTTTCACAGAAGAATGGGAATTGATTCAAAATGGTAAACAAATGAATGGTAATAGTGCTTGCAGTATGGGTGATAAATGCTGTAAATTACAAAATGGTACGGATAAGAGTGATGATGAAGAAATGCTTTTTAAACCAAATGAATTTACACCGTATGATCCAGCACAGGAGCCAATTTTTCCACCAGAATTACAGATTTCCGATCAATACGATAGGGAGTTTTTGAAAATCCAAAATAAGGATGTTACTTGGTATCGACCAGTGACTTTACAACAATTATTAGAGTTAAAACAACAATATCCTGAAGCGAAAATTGTTGGCGGCAATACTGAAATCGGCATCGAAACAAAATTCAAAAATGTTACCTATCCAGTTTTGATTCAACCACTGAAAATCAAAGAACTTACAGAAATATCATCAGATAACCAAATGATAAGAATTGGAGCTTCCGTAACACTAGCCGATTGTGAAAAGTTTTTGCAACAACAAACTGAAAAACTACCAGAATTTCGCACAAGAATTTTCAAATCAATTGTGGAAATTTTAGACGTTTTCGGTGGTAAACAAGTGAGAAGTGTTGGAACACTTGGTGGTAATATAGTGACAGGAAGTCCAATTTCTGATATAATTCCAATTTTGATGGCATCCGGTTCAATATTAGAACTGGAAAGTAAAGCTTATGGAAAACGACAAATTCAACTGGATAATAATTTTATTTCGTCTTATCGAAAAACAGTAATAAAACCTGAAGAAATCCTACTTGCTATCATTATACCGTACAGTAAACCAAATCAATATTTCCAAACCTATAAACAAGCTAAACGGCACGAAGACGATATCGCTATTGTAAATTTTTCGGTAAATGTTGAATTTCAACCAAACTCCAATATAATCGGTGAAATTAAATTAGCCTTTGGTGGAATGTCATTTAAAACTGTGATGGCAGAAAAAACACAACAAACTCTAAAAGGCTTACCTTGGAATCGAGAAACACTTGAAATTGCATATTCTAGTTTATTGGAAGACTTGCCTCTAGAACCATCAGCCCCTGGTGGAATGATTGATTATCGAAAATCTTTAAGTCTTAGTTTGTTTCTGCGTGGATTTCTTGCAATTTCTGTAAATCTACAAAAAACTACCACAAATACTGTGATTGATAAACGAGAATTGAGTGCTATTGAAGGTTTTACACCAAAACCATATAGAAGTTCACAATATTTTACAGTTGTACCACAAACCGGTACGAAAATTGATGGATTACAACAACCAATTGTTCATTTATCAGCCCACAAACAAGCAACCGGTGAAGCTCGATATGTTGATGATATGCCGGTTTTCGAACAAGAACTTCAATTGGTTTATGTTACCAGTACTAGAGCTTATGCGAAAATTGTGAAAATTGATCCAAGTGAAGCTTTAAAAGTCGACGGTATTGTTGGTTTTATTTCAGCAAAAGATATTCAACCACATAAAAATACTGTTGGACAAGCTGGTGATGAGAAAATCTTCTATGATGATATTGTTACCAGTGAAGGCCAGATCATTGGTGCTATTATTGGTACTGATCGGTTTCAGGCACGTAAAGCAGCAAAACTTGTTCAAATCGAATATGAAGATCTTCAACCGGTTATTCTAACAATTCAAGATGCTATTAGATATAAGTCATTCTTTCCACATCCACATCCTGTATTGAAAAATGGTGATATAGATCAAGTGTTACAGAGTGTTGATCATATTTTAGAAGGTGAAATTCAAATCGGCGGTCAAGAACATTTCTATTTAGAAACTCACTCTGTTGCTGTCGTACCGAAAGAAGATGATGAACTTGAAGTATATTCTGCAATACAAATGCCCAAAGACTTAGCAGTAAGGTTTCTTCTTTTCTTTGATAATTTTTATTGAGAACTTATCGATTTTTTTTCAATTTAGGTGGCTTTATCGAACCATTTCGATGTAGACCAAAACAAAATCGTCGTCAAAGTACGAAGAATCGGTGGTGGTTTTGGTGGTAAAGAAAGTCGATCTATAGTAATTGCATTACCTGCAGCTATAGCTGCAGTTAAATACAATCGTCCAGTTCGTTGTATGTTGGATCGAGATGAAGATATGGTGATGACTGGTGGTCGACATCCATTCTTGGTAAAATATCGTGTTGGTTTCAATAAAAATGGTCGTATTATTGGTCTTGATGCTGAACTATATGCAAACGCGGGTTTTTCCACAGATTATACTCTATTGGTAACAACTAGGTGTACTTGGCAAAATTTTTGATCATCTTCCAAAATTACCATTACAGGTTCTAGAACGAGCAATGACTCATATTCAAAATTCCTACAATATTCCAACAATTCAAGTAAAAGTATTTGCTTGTAAAACACATACACGTTCGAATACAGCATTTCGTGCTTTCGGGGCACCTCAAGCAATGTTTGCTAGTGAAACAATTATCCATCATGTTGCTGATTATCTACATAGAGATCCAGTAGAAATAAGGTTGTTGAATTTGTATAAAGAAGGTGATGTTACACACTATAATCAAAAATTGATCGATTGCACATTGGAGAAATGCTGGAAAGAATGTGTTGAATCGTCAGATTTTGAGCAACGACGACAAAGTGTTGAAAAATTCAACAAAGAAAATCGATACAAAAAACGAGGCATAACTATAGTACCAACTACATTTGGAGTAGCATTTCCTTTACAGTTCCTTAATCAAGGTGGTGCCTTAATTCTGGTATATACTGATGGATCAGTACTATTAACTCATGGAGGTGTTGAAATGGGTCAAGGTTTACATACGAAAATGATCCAAGTTGCTAGTAAATGTCTGGAAATACCCATGGATCGAATCCATACAACTGAAATGTCCACTGATAAGGTGCCGAATACGAGTACAACAGCTGGTAGTTACAGTTCAGATCTTAATGGGATGGCAATTATGGTAAAGTTTTTCTCACCCATTTATAATCTTTAATATAATTATCAAACTTTTATAGAATGCTTGTAATGTGATCAAAGAACGACTACGACCATATAAAGAAGCTAATCCTGATGGCAAATGGGAAGATTGGATTAAACAAGCCTATTATGATCGTGTCAGTTTATCAGCTACCGGCTTCCATAAAACTCCTGATATTGGTTATAATTGGGCTACTGGTGAGGGTTTAATGCATGATTATTACACATACGGTGTAGTTTGTTGTGAAGTTGAGATTGATACGTTAACTGGTGACCATCAAGTTTTACGTGTTGACATCGTGATGGATTTAGGAGAAAGTTTAAATCCTGCTATTGATATTGGACAGATTGAAGGTGCCTTTATGCAAGGTTACGGTTTGTATGCTTTAGAAGAACTAGTTTATTCACCGAAAGGTTGCAATTATACACGTGGACCGAGTACATATAAAATACCATCGTTTAGTAATATACCTGGTGAATTTAATGTATCATTATTGAAAGGTGTTTCAAATCCACGTGCAGTATTTTCATCAAAAGTAAGTTAATTTTATTATAATACCTATCTAGGATCAATACCAACAACAAACAAAATTAAGGCCGTAGGTGAACCACCATTAGCTCTGGGTTGTTCAGTTATTTTTGCGATTAAAAATGCAATCAAAGCAGCTAGAGAAGAGAATGGACTCTCAGGAATTGTTCGATTGGATTCACCAGCAACTCCAGAACGAATACGATTAGCTTGTCAAGATGAAATTTTGGCCAAAGTAAAAATGAATAAAGTACAAGTAAATGGAAATTTTGAGCCTTGGGGTGTAACTGTCTAGTACTAGGACTTAAGTTGGAGTCTAGCTAATTTGACTTGGCCCCTCTGACTAAAACAATAAAACAACTACAATAGTAAAGTAATGAAATAAAAATTAGCATCTGATGGTGAACCCAACAGCGGGAGCATCTGTGCAGATGTAAAATTATTGTCGTTTGTGTTCTACTGCGTTAGTCGGAAGGGCCAAGTCTAGCTGGACTATAAATAATGAGACTTAAGTCACTGCGTTCAAACAGTAGAATAGATTTAAACTATTATAATAAATCCTACTTATTAATAGAATTAAAAAAAAAAAAACAACAAAATTTGATGACATCTCTACGAATTCATTATTTTTTCCCGTCACTTCCTCTGTAATTGGCGCATATTTTCAATATGGTCGCACACTTTCGTTAAACAAATGCAGGAATTCACGTTTTTGGCTACAGTAGCGGCGTGAAAAATGCCTGAATGCCATTATATTAGTAGCCAAAGTATAGGAAAGCACGTCGCTGTTATCTCTGAGTTCTGAGAGCGCGAGCTATCACTTGTTACGCACTCCCGCTCAGCTTGGACTCACAGTAAAACGCTATAATTCCAGTGGCGTAACTACCGTGAGGCACGACGGCACTTGCCTCCGGGTCCATGCACACAAGCAGCCCACGACCCACTTGACTAAAGAAGTGTTTTAAAACATATTATAGGTTGCACACAAACCCGCATATATGAGTATATAGGGAAGGGGCCCATTTCGAAGTTTTGTCTCTGGTCCCCAAATTTGAAGTTACGGCACTGTATAATTCCGTATTGTTCGTAACACAATTAAGATAGGAGTCTGTGGGAAATGAATAGATAGAATTGAATAAAAAGAGGAAAAAGTCAAAATTATTGACATAGATATAGGTATTATACAGTAGTACTTTTTACAATTTTATACAATTACGACTACATGAAAGGAAAAAAAATTGCCACATTTGTAAATGCTATTGTTAAGCAACAATTGATCCACCCTTTTGTACAAAACTTAAGAAAACAAATTGCGAAAATTTAATAATAAAAACAACAAGTTATTCGCTACACTTTGGATTGTTGTCGATTTATTTTTTCTAATGATTCGTTCGAATGGCCCGATCCTGAACTAGGACCTCCTACACCAAGAAGGAAATTATAAGAGTAATATTTTTTTTCGAAATAAATAAATCAATAAATACCTTTCATATTCCTGCCATTACTACGAATCGGTTGTGGTCTTTTATAATCTCTCCTATCATCATTAAAAGGACTATAGCCTCGCCGATGATGATGTTGATGATGTTGTGGCGGTGATGTTCCATATTCCGAATCCGATGGTGATGAACTATTTCTATCATATGGTGAATAACCACGTGAACTTGGTGAATATCTTGAGTTTATAGGTGGTGATGACATACGTCCTAACGGCGGTGGACGATGATCAACCGGAAAGAATGATGGAGGTGGTGGCATAAATGACGGTGGTAAACCATGCATTGGAGGTGGTGGTATAAATGGAACACCTGGTGGTGGTGGAGGTGGTGGCAAGAATGGTGGAAGACCTGGTGGTAGTGCTGGTGATTTTGTTATATGATCACAACCGTAAAGTAATGGCGGTGGTGACGATGAAGAATCTACATGTAGTGGTGATACGGGTAAATCACCATTCTGTTCAACTGGTGATTGCAATCCTGTAACAATTATTTTTAGAAAAAATATCAAAAAAAAAACACCAATTGAGTATTTACTATGTTGTCCTTTATCTTCTTGTAGAGCTCTTTCCCTTAATGTTAATCGATGGCGTAATTGTGCAGCTTCCTGTTTAGCATCTTCTAATTTTCGTTCAACTTGTCGTGCATTTACCCAATTCTCATGGGCTTTTTTCTCTAATACAGAAATCTGACTTTTTAATTCCACTTCTTGTGATATGATTTCTTGTTTTAAAGATTCATTTTGGGCCCTAATGACACAATAAAAATGACACAAATTCTATCATTATAAACTCAAAAACTTACTTATAATTCTGTAATTGTTCTTGTAGAAATTTAACTCGTTCAGTTGTTGATGTGGCTTCGCCTTGTTTTTCCGCCCATAAAGACTCATGTTTACTGATTTCTCTACAATAAAAAATCGTAATTAATTAAATGAACTTCGAAAAATCTATACAAAAAAATTACTTTTGTAATTGTGCTTCTTTTTCCTTGAAATAATTTGATAACACTTCTAGTTTAGTTTGTGCTTCAACTTTTAATTTATCAACTTCATCGTACTTTTGTTGTAATCGATGAATTTCTTCCATTGTTGATTGTATTTGTTTCTCGTAATTGTTCTTATTATTTTGTTCTTGTGTTAATTTTTCAGTAAGTCGTTGATTTTCAGTTTTCAAAACATCCAATTCAGCTTTTATTTGTGTTGTTTCCAATAATGATGTTAATATTGTTTCATTATCACCAATTGCTTTTATATCTTTCACATTATCTTTTAATATATTTAGTTCTTTTTGTTTTAATTCGAAATTACGTCCGATTTGATTTAATTGACTTTCTAATAATTCAATTTTCTGTTTCAATTCAATTTCATTAAGTTTCGATTGTTTATTAATATCATCATATAATTGTCGATATTTCGTTATTTCATTTTCTAATAAATTCTGTTGTACCTCTTTTTCTTCTTCAATTTTTAAAATATTCAAACACATCTTATCTAATTCAGTTTGTAGATCAATAATTTTCTTATTGTTGATATCAATTTCTAATTTTAATTCATGATTTTCAGTATTTGTTACAGCTAATGTTTCATTAACTGAATTAATTGTTGATTGTTGTTCAATTAATTGTCGTTGAAGATGTTCAATATTTGCTTTGATAACATCACTACCACTTTGTGAATTTAATATTTCTGATAACATACGATTTAATTCTAAACCAACTTCTGTCGAATTTTCTAATTCTTTTTCTAATGATTGTATTTGTTCTTCTAGATTTGTTTTGATTTTTAATAATTCATCAATTTGTTGATTTTTTTCAATTAATTCATCATTAATTAGATTATAATTTTCTGATGATATTGATGAACGGCGATCATTATCATTATTGGAATTTTCTTTTAATAATTCATTCTCTTTCAACATAATTAAATAATCTTTTTCTAATTTATTGATTTTAGCTACTAAAGGTCCTTCACGACGATTCTTCTCAATTGCTACATAACCGACAAGTAGTATTATAACTGATAGGGCTGTTGTTGCTAAATAAACAAGAATATTTATATTTAATTTTGACGAATCGAATTCAAACCAATCCATTATTGTTGTTGGTGGTGGTGGTATTGTAGATTTTTGAAGATTTTCAATATTTTGGCAAGACACTGGATCAGCAGAACAAAACTCATCTGTACAAAAATAAATAAATAAATATAATTCAAGTAATAAAATCAAACAATTATTTTATTTATATTTGCACTGTTGAATAGTATCAAAGGTGGAAAATATGATAACAATGACACAATAGAATTGCTGTCTAATAAAACTGTTAAGAATAGACCTAATTTTGCATGAACGCAGTTGGAATATAATTAGCATGAGCTGAATTGAAAAATTAATTTAATCCAAAAATTGAATGAAACAATTTCCCTCAAAATACAGTAATGATTTTTTTTATTTAAATTGATTTTTGGTTGGTTTGTAATGTAGGAGTATGATTTTAGGACTACAGTAGAATCTCGATTTTTCGGCAGCTGATTAAACTGGGAAACGGATTAATCGAGATTTATTTACACATGATTATCCCACATATTATGTGTTTAACTGACACTGTTTGGTGTTTGGTGTGTGGCCAATCTGCGACTTTATTGGATTAACCAGAAAACTATTTCCCTGACCATGCCGAAAAATCGCGATTCAATTGTAATTAAAAAGTTGCGAAAATTGGAAATTTGGAAAACATAAATGGAGAGGTATTTGAAAGATTAAATTTGAATAATTAGGAGTACTCTTTAAGCAAAATATTTTTGTTTTTAGCAATGATAACATAAAAATCTATTAATTTATGAACAATATTTTTGTTTCTATAAATTGATAAACATATCTCATTTATTGAATAAAGTCCAATTAATTTTGGCAGACTTTCAAAAACCACAAAATCATTACATCACTTTTAAACCGTACAAATGAGACCTTTTTCTTATTACTTTTGATCTTTTAACCTTCGGATTATACGTTGTAATGTATATGACGCAGGCAAATGGTTATTCTGGGCAAATGGTTTTGCCTAGTCAAATGGTATTTACTGAGCGACTCGTGTGGCCTTATCTCGGCTTGTTTCTATCTGGTACTGTCTGATTTTGTCTCGTCTGGTCAGGTCTTCGCCAGGTCAGGTCTTTGTCAGGTCAGGTCTTGTCTCATTTGCCTAGAATAATCATTTGCGTGCGATATGCCAATACCATTTGCCTAGGCAAAAGTCATTTGCCCAGAATAACCATTTGCCTACGACATATATACGTATACTCTCCAATATTTGCAGCCCCCTAAAGTACTTAAATGCACTAAAATATAGGGGGTCAATTTCATAATCAACTTTAACTTGCGGATTAAAGCCACATTATAAGTCCAGTGTCCAGTGTATATGAGAAAAAGATAGACTAAATAAGGCAGTTTTCTAGTGTCTATAAACATGGAGTTATGGACTCATAATGTGACTTTACAGTTTAAAGTTGATTATGAAACTGGTATTTAAGTAATTTAAATTGAGAAAAGTATTTTGCCCAGCTCTGCACTGTACGCATTTCTCCTGTATAATAATTTATAAGATTTATTTAAATAATAGACCGTTTTCAATCAAAATTTGAGATATGTACTAACCTGTGGATTCTACAGGAACAGCACCTTCCTTTAATTCCTCATCTACAGATTCTGCAGTTAAAGTTACATCTTCTAATAACTTTGATTCTGTTACTGGTTCATCGATTTTTTCATCAAATCCTATTGGAATTGGTGGTGAATCATTTTTAGTCTCTTCTTTTATATTACCATCACTATTCCCGCCAAAGAACGCCAATACATTTGATAAGATCCCTGGTTGGTCTTCAACAGTTTCTTCATTTTTACCATCACTATCATTTTGATTCATTGGAACCACTTCTTCACGTTTACCATCACTATCATTTTGATTCATTTGAACCACTTCTTCACTTTTACCTTCGTCAACATTTGGATGAATTTGTTGAGGCATTTCTAGTGTCTCTTCACTTTTATTTTCTTCAACATTTTGATTAATTTGAGACAATTCTTCTAGTTCTTCACTTTTACCTTCGTCGGCTTCTTGTTGAACTTGAAGTGTTTCAGCACTTTTATTTTCTTCAACATTTTCAGTTATTTCTACATTTTTAGTTTCTTCATTATTTTGATTAATTTCCGGTATTTCAACATTAATATTTGGAACTTCTTCATTGAAAGTAAAATCATTATCAACAATACTATCAAGTTTTTCATCAGTTTTTAATGATTCAATTGTATTTATATTTGATTTTTTAGCAAAAAGTCCACCTAATGGAGATTCAGACGGTATTGTCTCTTCTCTATTTTTATTCTCTTCAAAATCTACTACTACTGGGTTTGGTGTAACATTTTCTGTAATTATTTCGACAGGTAGTGGTGGTACTTCTAATTCAGGAACAATTGTAGTTGCTTCAGTTACAATTTCATCTTTTATTTCTGAAAGTGTTTCGTTTTTCGTATCATCAGATTCTAAAGTTTGATTTACAATTTTATCTGAAATAGCATCTTTTTCCAAAGAATTTTCATTCTCATTCAGCTCTAAATTTTCTGTATTAAGTTTCTCATCTAGTTTAACATTAAATGTTGTAATTTTAGGTTTTTCTTCATTTTCATCCGGTTTATCTTCAACTACTGTAGCTTGCTCATCATTTTTATTATCTAAATCTGTATTAATTTCAACAGTATTTTCCTTGGCAGTGTCCACACTTACATCTACATCTTTCTGTTCTATTTCTTCTTCCTCCTCTTCATCATTTTCATCGCCATCATCATCATCCTCATCATCATTATCATTGTTATCTTCTTCTCCATTATCTTCATCTTCAACTTCAACTTCCATTTCATCAGTATTATCTTTCTTCTCCTCTTTGTCACTCACCCAATTTGAAATTGTCGATAAAACATCTTCAATAATTGTTTCAGTTTTTTCTGGTTTTTCATCGAGACTTTCTGTATTTTTTGGTGTTTCAACAGTTTCAGGAATTGCTGTAGCTTGTACTGGATCTTCAGTTGAACTAGGTGTTATAGTATCTTGTGGATTTAAATAAATTGTGGTCCCATCAACAATTTCATAAGCATCTTGAACTTTATTTGGTTCAACAACCGTTTCAGCACTATCTGAAGGCACTTGTGACACAGTTGGTTCAGTATTATTAACATTATTATTACTTTCATTATTAGTAATTTCTGTATTGACTAGAAGTGTTGCTTTCTTTAAAACTTTATATTCACGTACCAGATGTTGAGGTACATAACCTCGTTTACCATGTATTTCAGCACCCCATAAATTCTCTTTTGTACCAGCCGATTTACTATAAATTACTATATCTTCATTTGGACCAAATGATAAGATTTTCGGATCAGGACTAGAGTAACGCAATAGGGTTTTTGCGCGAGATATTGGGACTGAAAAAAAAAACTAGGTTAGTTTTTCAAAAAAAAAAAGAGAAATTTTTTGGCCATAAATTACCTGTACATTGCTCGTCAACACAATAACGTTTATCGGAAATTGCTGTTTTTATTAAATAAAAATTTATTGCAAATATTAGAAACGATAATAATTTAAAATTATTCATTTTGTCATGCTTTGACAGTTGGTTGGTCGCAAAGCCACATCACACTTTGAAAATGACACCTGAAAAACTAATTGTAGCTCTGAATGCGACGTTGCCATATTGATCTCCCAATAAGAAAAATCAAGAGCTATTTAGCCCCAATTAAATTAAATAACGTCAAAAGACCTACAACAAATTTTTATTTATAACGAAAAGATCATCTCTAATCTCGAACAAGTACTGAGCAGTAAAAATTTGGAGATAGAAATCGAAACTGTGGAGTAAATGAAGGAAAATTTGGATGATATGGCAATGACGCCTCTTAGCGGGAAATTTAAAATACTCCTTTTGAATTCTAAATTTATTACAAAACACCAACAAATTACAAATTATTCTAACTTAATGCATTCCTTTTGCAGGATCTAGATTCAAAATAGCTTCTTTCATTGCACTTCGTTCACTATCTGTCTTTAAACCAACACAAAATTGCTCAACTTTCATCTGTTGATAGTTTTGTAAGAAATGAAATGATTTTCGTATTGTAGCACTAATATACAAAATCCTTATAATAATACGTTTATTATCAATGGATTTAATAAATGGTAATGCACTGGTAACCAGTTTATGTGGTCCATGACGGCATTTTATAATAGCTATATGGGTTTTTTCATTACAATATTTTGCCGAGAAACCAGACATTACAGCACCCACACCAAAATCACCATGCATTTTTTCAACACCATTCATTATAGTATTTTGTAAAGATTGAGATTTTATTGAAAGTGGATCCGTTTCTTTACCATCTGGTCGATGAATCTCTATCACCACATATCTGGAAATTATTCAATATTCAGATCAGATAGAATTCAACAACTGGAATAACTTAACAGTAATTACCTATTTTTATGTCGAACCATTCGTAATTATTTATAATTATAAAGGAAATATATTCCAGTAAAATGTAAACAAAATTATAGGTTAGGAAACGATTGGGTAGGCAACACAAAATACATTAACAGATCAGTGCTGCCAATACAATGAAAATTATAGTCCCTTTACAATTGAATGGGTTGTTTCGATCCCCACTGGCTTGGAAAGATGTGACGTCATTACCTACCAAAATTCCATTTTACACAGGTTTCGATGTAAATTAAAAGATCTCTTTTATAAAACTGTTACCTTTTCGACTATTAATCTATGAATATGCCTATATTTTCCTCTAAACAATACATTTTTATTAAGGCCTTATTGATGACCCCATAATATTCTTATCACCAAAAATTCTACTTCTTATCATAGTCACATAGAGAGGCTATCTAATAAGTCATTTAATCTAGGCGAATTAACAATAATCAACAATAAAAACCATAATATCGGGAATAATCAACAATCATTTCGACCTTGTCAGCCAACCAAACCAGTTACTTTCCTTTATAACACATTAACAATAAGATAATAAAATAAACATTACAATCTAAATAATGTCGTATTTTGTTGGTGTTGATGTTGGTACAGGTAGTGCTAGAGCTGCTTTAGTTACTGATAAGGGGCGAATTGTTAGAACTGCAAATGAAACTATCCAAACATGGAATCCTGTACCCGATTTTTATGAACAATCCTCCGATAATATTTGGAAATCTTGTCTAAAATGTATTAAGGTATGCCTACAATATCTTCATATTTCTTTATTTTAATTGAACAATCAAAATTTAGGAAGTTATTAGTGGAATAGCAGCTAATGATGTTAAAGGTATTGGTTTCGATGCAACTTGTTCATTAGTCGTTTTAGATCAATCAGGCGACCCTTTAAGTGTTAGTCCTACAGGTGATAATAATCAAAATGTAATTTTGTGGCTAGACCATCGTGCATCAAAAGAAGCTGCTAAAATCAATAAATTGAATCATACTGTTTTGAAATTTGTCGGTGGTAGAATCTCTTTAGAAATGGAAACACCAAAATTACTTTGGTTGAAAACAAATCTCAAATCACAATGGGACCAAGCTGGATATTTCTTCGATTTACCTGATTTTCTAACATGGAAAGCCACCAATTGTGACTCAAGGTGTGTGTTTTTTTCCAACAGAAACTCAAAATTATTTGTTAATTTTTTGATTAATTTCCAGATCTTTGTGTTCTTTAGTCTGTAAGTGGACTTATGAAATATCTGAAACAGGTCAAGGTAGTTGGAATTATAATTATTTTGAACAAATCGGACTAAGTGATTTGCACGAGAATAATTGGCAAAAAATTGGTACGATTGTTCAACAGCCTGGAAGTCCTGTAGGACAAGGATTATCTAAAAGTGTCGCTTTAGAATTAGGATTAAATCCAGGAACACCGGTTGGGACTTCAGCTATTGATGCTCATGCTGGTGGTCTTGGATTGATTGGATGTTCCGCACCTGGAATTGACGCCAGTTTCAGTACTCGACTTGGTAAGTTCTTAATAAATCTGTAATTATTTTATTGTGTGTTTTACATGTAATTAGGTTTAATTTGTGGCACGTCCACTTGCCATATGGCCGTATCTAGTCAACCGATTTTTACACCCGGAATTTGGGGACCGTACTTTAGTGCAATGGTGCCAGGCATGTGGTTGAATGAAGGTGGCCAAAGTGCTACAGGAAAACTGATCGATCATATTATCGATTCACATCCAGCTACATGCGACATTAAAGCAAAAATCGGGAATATGTAACAATTTCTTTTAACAATATTTCATATTGAAACAAACAACTGATTCTAGGCATATTCAAACATATTTGAGTGATCTTTTGGCAAATTTAGCGAAAAAACAGAATTTAAAATCAGCAGCATATCTTACGAAAGATGTACACGTGTGGCCTGATTTTCATGGAAATCGTTCACCAATAGCTGATCCAACGTTGAAAGGAAACGTAATTAGTAATTAATTACAAAAGTCTATGTAATTATTGTAACATTTTTTTACAGATTTGTGGATTGACTCTGACAAAAGATGAGGAAAATTTGGCGATTCTTTATTTAGCTACAGTTCAAGCTTTAGCCGTAATAAACGACTCTAAGGGATCCCGCCAATTAGCACGGGACGGGCACGACCAAAATGCCTTATGGAAGGTTGCACATTAGTTCATCCATAAGTACCGAAACGGGTCGTGTCGTTCTAGTCGTGCTGATCCCGCGTTAATGGACGGGATGCCTAATTACTCCCTCTTATTACCAATAATTTTTAATCTTTTTTTCAGTATGGTACTAGACACATTTTAGAAACTCTAATCCAGTCAGGATATACATCAATCAAATCAATTTTAATCTGTGGTGGTCTAAGTAAAAACTCATTGTTTATACAAACACAAGCTGATGTTGTCAATTTACCGGTTTTATGCCCTGAAGAAACAGAATCGGTACTGTTAGGTTCTGCAATTTTAGGTGCATGTGCAGCTAAATATTTTCCTAGTATGGATATAGCCATAAAATCAATGGGTGGTAATGGAAAAACCATAAAACCAAATCAAGATGTAGTAAATTACCATAATAAAAAATATAAAGTATTTCTGACAATGTTACAAAACCAGTTGGAATATAGGAAATTGATGAAATAAAATTTACAAAATCACCTAATGATTTCTTTCTCTTGTGTGTAATATACTGCTTATCCTAGAAAAATCTACCCCTACACCAGTTATCATTACCAAGAACATTGCTAAATAAAGAGATCACGATTTCTGTGGATATTTCTGGGACACCAGGTATCTAAAAGATCGACCTGTTCCCCGTTATTCGGACATGAAATTAATAAACAATCTCCTGTCATCCGTATGTGTTACTGTTATCTTGACTCGTTCTGACCTCTACTTAAATATATTGGATTTTATTTCTCCCCGTTTTACTTAACTCGAACTTTGCCAACTTTTCTCATTTCTTATTCAGTCTTCAACAAGCAAACATCAACATGGCACTACATAGTATCTTATCAATTCTTGTCTTATCATTACTGTCAGTATCAAGTCTTCCACTTGATTCAAGTGATATCAGTAAGCCACCATCACCACCATCATCATCATCATCACATCAACCGTACGACGTTTCACTGTTTGATGAAGTTCACGATCAAAGACAGAATGGTACTGAAAATTGGCGTGTAAATCTTGATGGGATTTATGCTATTTATGCTGGACCTGGATCTTTATTGCAAGCTGCTGCATTATTAGATCCAGAATTGTTGTATGGTGATCAATTAGAAGAATTGGAAGAGTTCCTCAGTGGTACTCAAGTGAATCCTGAAAAACCAGCTACAGGGATAAGTGGTAGTACTACAACAGCATCATTACCATCGAGTAGTACTGGAACAGTTTCACAAAATCCGGAAAGTCCAACTGCTACACAAAAGAGTGCACATTCGGCTAGAAGGTAAGTGGGTAATTGGTTTAATTAATTTTTTCTGACACTTGTATTTTAGGAGATTCCGTCTACCAGGGTTGTTTAGATCAGTTTTAAGAAGACAACAACAATAAATTTCAATGTTTTTTTTTCCAATAAATTATTTGTAACTTATTTTACTATTTAATAAAAATCAAAACATAAATAATAAAAAAAAGAGTTTTATTGAAATTATTAAAAAAATTAACACAATAAATAGGAAGCAATAAATATAAAAAAAAGAAAGGCAAAAAATCAAATCAATTTTTTACAACTTTACAAACTCCATCTGAATCTCTAACCAATCCAGGACCACATTGTTCATTTTCTGCACCAAGTAATTTCATTTCGGTCTTTGTAGTATCTGTCGGTTTTTTCTTATTATTATTATTCTTCTTACCATGTTTTTTACCACTATTATCAGCAACAGTTAAAAAAAATGCCCGACCAGCTCTATCACCACTCTCACCCTTAAGTAAAGCAATCGCCGGTGATTTGGCGACGACAATTTCCTCACCATTCACAAGAATCGGTTCTGGATGCAATTTTGCCAAATGACTACGCATCGTACTGATATCAACATGATATGGTGCTGTTTTGGATTCAATAAAATGTTGTGTTTCCTGTTTGGTGTCTTGTTCGTCTTCTATTTCGATGTCTTTCAAAGCATTTTTCTCTTCATGTTGTTGCTGGTGATGATGATGTTGTCGATGGCCAAAATGTTTAACACTTTTTCTCGGTAAAGTCTTCGACAAAAAG
This sequence comes from Iselma pallidipennis, assembly GCA_037464855.1. Classification (NCBI taxonomy): domain Eukaryota; kingdom Metazoa; phylum Arthropoda; class Insecta; order Coleoptera; family Meloidae; genus Iselma; species Iselma pallidipennis. The sequence continues at coordinate 19,414 of JAZBHA010000795.1, forward strand.
TCCAGTAGAGTCGGTCCTGGTGTACTACTCGACGATGATGATTGTGTTGGTATGATCATAATCACGAAATTCTTCAAATCAGCTCGTATATTCCAATCACCGTCTTGACGCTGGTCGTATAATACACGTCCATTGATCGGATTGTCTTTTTTCGATGGTACTGGTGACGATATTGTAGTACCAATTAGTAAAGTACCAAATACAAACAATAAATTTCGTTTCATATTGTTGAGATCTTCACTTGAAGAATACTAACAAACAACTGGTTGTTAATCGATTGAAGTGCTTGTTTTTGGTCAAGACTCGATTTTACCGTAATGAAGTTTCTCAAATAATAATAATAATAACGGGAATTTTGCTAGTGACCTTTCTTTGATCCGATCTAATGATAAATTGATTGCAATCTATAGACAAAAAAATTAATGGAAAATTTGTTGATTGGATTAACGGAACAATTTTGATAAGATTTTCGGACATATTGATCGTCCAGTTGTTCTCTATCAAACTAATTTGTACCGTTCTTATTGAAGAAAAAAACCTTTTTACTGTTTTTTACAATTATTTATTTATTTATTTATTATAAATTATAAAATTACATAATAGGAGAAAACTTATTTTTTATTTTCATTCAATTAGGACACAGTGAGGGAGTCTTCGGAGTTTTGTCGAAACTTTGCCACAAAACTACTGGCTATCCGGCCAAGATCAAGTCTAAAATCATCAAACTCTATTAGAATATTGGTGGTTTTATTGAATTTTCATTACAACTTACGGCAAAATCGCCGGTTTCCTGAGTCGTCTACATCTACCACTTTTATCTCGAGCATATCCAGTGGCACATTTCCTGTAATGACCAATTTCTGGCAAAGAATCTTGAACTGATATTAATGGTGATGGTGATGGTGTTTCTTCAAGTAATTGTGAATCTTTAGGAATTTCCGATTGTATGATTTGTACTCGGATTTTATCCGGAGAGTTTGGTGGTGGTATTTCAGATTTTTCGGTAGTTTTTTGAGGTTCTTCGGATGATGGTGGTGGTGGAGATAGGGTGGTAGTAGAACTGGAACTAGTACTAGTACTGGTACTGGTAGTGGTACTAGGTGTAGTTGTTAGATTTTCTGGTTTCTGGGTAGTGGTTGTTGTTGAATTTGTAGGTTTTATGGTAAAATCTGAATAATCATAATTGTAGTCATAATCCTGAAATAATTCAAAAATTTAATAACAAATTTTGTTAAAAAAAGAGTGCAAATGAAACTTACCCCTAATGCATCATCAGATAGTAGTGCAATTATTTGAAAGTCTTTCAATTGCACTTGCACATTGAGTTTACCAGTTTGTTTTGCATCATATACAGTTTTCGGTTCATTACGATTTTTTGATCTTGGTGCTGTATAAACAATTGAAATAATTGCTAATAAATAAATAAAAATAAATAATAATTGTTTCATATTTGTTATTATTATTTTTATTCAAATGATACTGATGATGGTAGTGATGATGATGATGATTATGATGATTCGCGTTAACTTGTTAAAGATGAACTGATGTTATATAAGTATCGAATCGGAGAAGTAGTCATATGGTCGATGACTTCTTCAGAAATAACACCACATATAGAAGGTCAAGTCTGTTGTTATAAATGAAATTACTGATAGTGGGAGAAATTTTCCGAATTTTATATAATATAGATTACAATTTTACCGCTATAAGTTCGAAGAACTGGTATTGTTGTTGATTTATGGAATTTGCCGATTTTTTTCTTCAACAATCAAAAACGTGATAGGTAATTTAACCGCAATCAAGACAAACTGGAGTTTCTTCCATAAAAATCGTCTAATCTAGCGGTAATTGGTTGTTTTTAACAAGAAACGAATAGATTCTTTACTTATTTTCAAGCGATTTATGATTTATTAGCAATTAAAGTTACCCTCCATTGTGAGACATCCTGTATTACAGATCTACCTGCTAATATTTGTATTACCCGCCAAATTTGTTTTTTTTTGACAGATCATTGAACGCATGCGCACTAGGGTTGCCATTTGTAAACAGAGATTTTCGCCTCGAATTTCTTTTAATTATGTAAATTTTAAGTAATTATCGCTTAATTACGGTAATTTTTTGGAATTCTTATCAAAAATGAAGGCAACTTTTGAAGTGACCGACGAAAATAATAATAACCATGAAAATAAATCGTTAATTGATGCATTTGATAGGTGAGTATTGAAGGTTAACTTGTTGCATTATCATCCCCTTGATTATGGTAATTGGGGGAGTAATTAATGGATAAATTTACATATTTACCCTCAATATAAGTCCGATTTAACGATAGTTTTTTGTAAAAATTGATTAAATTTGAATTACAATCTTAACCTAGAAATTGGAGATAGGGGTTAGATTTACCCCATACTGTGTGTCTATTATGAATTATCAGCTTTTATCACATGCTGGTAGTTTGATAAAAAACTAATGAATAATCACCGTACCCGCATATATTTTATTAATATTGATTTATTACAAAAATCTGTTTGTAAAGATTGCTATAACTGTGTTCTGTGTTATTTTCTAGTGAACCGGGGTACTATCATCAAGTGATACGTTCAATGTTAAGTCCTGGTCATGAAACTGAATTAATCTATTGGTTTCGTAATTGCGGCTTAATACCAAATACACAGATCTGTTCAAAAGCTAAATCCAATGAGAATTGTAATAAATTAATGGAATGGTCACCGGCGAAAGTTGTGGATTTTTATCAATGGAAATGTAGAAATTGTTCCGAAAAGAAGAGTATTCGTGACAATTCAATATTTTGCGATGTTAAATGTAATTTTAAAAATTCAATAAGAATTCTATTGGGCTGGTGCAAGAGTTATAATATTGAAACGATGGCAAATATTTTAGGTAAGATTTCTAATTAGAATTACTCAAAGATTACTAATTATAATAAACAATCAATAATAATATCGGGATTTTTCGTGCCCACTTTTACAATAGAATCAGGATAGGTGAGGTAATTGTGTGTAATTTATGAATTTTTTTGTGTTTTTTTTATATGAAAAAGTTTTGATTTTAATAAAAATTTAGGTGTTAAGAAACATGCCGTTAGAGTTCTTTATACGGTTGCTACAACGATTACCAGGAAATCATTGAAATTACAACAAATTGGTGGTCCTGGTGTTGTGGTTCTTATCGATACATACCCAGAAGGTTGTACAAATTATCGACGGCCAGTACGTGGTATACGCCCAATTCTATGTATTGCTGAAGCTAAAGTAATCTTTAAATCTCTATTTTATACATAATTTTTTACTTTTTCTATGTTTTACAGAATATTCCACCGCGTCATTGGTTCGAAGCTCTGGATCGTTTTAATCGCTCCAATACTGAACAGATTCAAACAACCAAACAACATATCTTAGAAACAATTAAAAATATTGTTCTACCCGGTTCAATATTAGTGGTACGTTTCGAATCAACATTATGTTCATATAATGATTTGCAATGTTTAAAGAATTTATATCCAATTATTGTTAGTGTTGAAAGTTTATCACGACATAATACAGAAAATCAAACAATTACTACAAATTTAGAAACTATATGGAAATTAGCATTAGATATATGTGAGGAATCACAATTTTATAGTTTCGATGAAGTACCAAATTTTCTTATTAGTCAAATGTGGCATTCACGATATAATAATGAAACATTTGAGATGCTATTGAATCAACTCACTGATACGAGATAAATTTAGTTTTTTAGATATTTTTGTTGACATGGAGGCGATTCTATTCCGCCTATCTGTCTAAAAATAAAGAAGCAAATATTTTTTCGCACTAAAAGAAGCTATCCTGTTCCTTTTTTTTTAGAAACAGGTCGCGAAAATTGTGCATTTTTTTCTTTTATTTTAAATAATGAGCAATAATTTATGTTGTTTTTTTTTTGTTGGTGCTTACTTTGATTGCTTGAATAATTCCAGTAAATGATATTGATCTTGATATTGAGGATTGTTAGAACACTGTTTTGTGCAGCACCGTTTTAGTTTAAACTATTATTATTACTATTATCGTTGTGCCTTAAAGTTCCGTGTTTAAAATTTTTGAAATTTTCTTATTTTTTATGAAAACTGTTAACTGTTTCAATAAGTGGTCATGATATTACAGGATTTTTCGTTGTGTTTATAATGATTTGGATTAGGAAATATACGTATTTCAAGATTTTGTAATCAAAGTCTCAATATATTCGTATTAAATACATGATTAGTAGTTTTTTTTCCTTCATCCCTATTTTTCGCTATTAAATGCATAACCAGGGACGGACTGTGCTTTTTGGAGTCCTGGTGCTACAAAACTCTTCGGGACTCCTTATCGGACACCAGCGTTAAGCGGCTTGGGGGCCTTAGTCCAGATAAACTTTGTGTATCGCCTTAAAATTGTGGCTTATCACCTTAGGCCATTGTGAGGCACTAAAGGACCTCAGAACCTGACATGTAGAGGATGAATATTTCCCTCAGAGATATTAGAAATACTCATTCAATTAGAATCATGGACTCAGGTTTAGCAACGGATGAACAAAAGGCCTTAAAAGCCAAGGTACAGTGAAGTTAGAACCGCAACCCGAGTGGGAGGGGACGGGACCTAACACCACTTGAGGCTTTAGACAAATACCCCATCATTATACAGGTATATCCAAATAAAAGTGTGGTCTTCAGGAGCACAAGAGCAATCATGGATACATCAATCGGGTCGTGATAACAACATGATGATCCTTCTCCCTCAAATGCTGTGAATGATAGTAGGACAAGCAGGTTCGTTATCTTGTAGGGAACAATGTTAGGAGAGGAATCGTATTTCTTATCCCGCTTCTATCAAAGATTACCAGTATCTATCATTTCTTTTGCTCTCGTGCTCCTCAAGACCACACTTTTATTTGAGTATGCCTATATAAGTACCTATTACGTGTCAAGAATATTCGCCGTTCGTTTGCCAACACTAAATTACCACCCTCAAAATGAAGCCACCGCCCCCTATATTTTTATTGAACTGGGGGACAAAGAAAGTACTAAAAATCACCTACTGTTATTCGATTGTTGGCATGGATTTATTTAGTTAAAGGTTGGTTGTCAAAATAAATGACTTGATAATAAGGGTTGTTTGGTCGATAATTTTGAAACTTTCTATAATCAGTTCGTTTTTTTTTTGATCGTTCAACAACATGTATGGAAAAGAGGTATAATCTGTTTTAATTATTTTCTTTACTAAATAATCACTAATTATTCGATCATAAGGATTCTGAAGATTTGAGAAACAAGATCTACCATTTAAAAAAACAACTATTAAACACTAATACCGAAAATAATTTATTAAAAGTGAAAATTCGTAAATTACTCGATGAAATTCATCGAAAAGATAAGCAATTAGATGCAATTTTCGATCCAAAAAAGGTAAATATTTGATTCCTGTTTTTTTCTTTGTTAATTTAAAATATTTCTACAATAAATTATTAGTCTCCTGATATTCGAAAAATCATTTACGAAAAGAATGCTTCATCCATGATGAATCTAAAAGAGAAGAATAATAAGCTTAAGAAACAATTAAATGAGAAAGATGCAATAATAAAACGTCTACAAAAGCAATTGGAAGTTGTTAAATTGTACTCACCTGGTTCTACACCGTATCTGCATTGTAAATGTAACGAAATTGATGGAGGTTGTGATAATGATTTGAAGAAACGCGTAACTTTAAAAGTTCCATCTGCAAAAGACCCAGAAGGGTATAGTTCACCTCAATATTCCCAATCAGATTCGAAAAACGGCGAATCAAAACGTTCTAGGAGCTTATCGTGGACTCCTGATTTGGTCAGGTATAACTCATTTTTTTTTAAAGTAAAATAGTGATAATAATTATTAATATTTGAAGTAAATCTGATAACGTCGAAGATGAAAACTTGAGAAAATCTAAACGCCCTACTAGTCACGATATTAAAGGTAGAAGTCGTAATGTTTAGTCGTTTTTTCTTCAACATTTTGGATGGAATTGATTTTTTTTTAGATCAGTATCGTGGCTTATCAAGAGACCATCTCTTATCAATTATTGAAAACTTGAAAATCAATCAAAATTCCTCATCACCAACAACATCCCATCAAACTAGTTCACGTAAATCAAGTCCTGATAGTGACTGGGATCGAATTGAATTGTATTGTGATAGTCCACATGAAGAAATCCAACAATTACATCAACATTTTCTCGAAATGATTTCCGAAGTGGATGATTTGAAAACAACAATTTTTCAATTACAAAACGATCAACAAAAAACTGAACATGTTTTGAAAAAGAAAGAGTAAATTTCGTTAATTATATCAATAATAGCAACATAAATATTGATAAATAAATAATTTTGTTTATAGTAATAGTATTGATAAGCTGGCAGCTGAGATTAAGAATCTTAAACGACCAAAATCAAGAAAGAAACGTTCCAATAATAATAACCGATTCAGTTACGAGGATACAATTGCTATTTATTCAAATGGATTTTCACGGGAATGTGATCGGAATTTTGAGAAAATGAAAAAGAATATTTTCAATACAAATTATGAAAAAAGAAACGTAATTATTTGTACAATTTCAGAGTGACTTTTGGAAAACTGTCCCTATAGACGCCTTTTCCTGTAATTTTCAAAGTTTTTCGGTAGTCATGGACGGCTTTATGGGTGTGCGAGCTGTGCAACGACACAGGGCCCACCTTAGAGAAACTCCGCGTTTGAATTGCCGGCTTTCTCTTTCTCTTCCTACAGGATGTAGGATGTAGCAGATGGGACTCGGGATAACCCAGCTTGTTGCGGACGCACTCATCTAACCGCGAATAACGTGTGGTCTTGCATAGCAAAAGAAACGGCCAATATTTACCATCTCTGGTACATGAATCGAAGCGAGATAACAAGTACGGTGATTCCTCTGCTACCGTTTGCAAAATACCGAAGCTGCTACTGCATTATCCTACTACCATGTATACCTTCAGGAGGACGCACAATGGGCTTATTGAGGCCTAAGTGCGGAGGATCATAATATAGCCCAACTCTCTAGAAACCAGACCCTAGGCTCCACACCCATTGAATAGCTTTGCTTCGTATTCCGCAAAACTTTCAACCGACACTATTACTTTTCGAACCTTATCACTGGAACTTGCAAAGTGTCGGAAAAAGGGCTATCCATAGGGACAGTCTCCAATTTATAAAATATTACATTAACGCACATTGATTGATGTCTTTTTTTAGAACTCGAAACCAGTCAAAAATAAACCAACCAAAGACGTAATGACACAAATCGAAGAAATTACCGATTCTGATGTAACAAATTTTTGTACGTACATTGATAATGTTGTCATTAGGAAAAAACCACCGATCGATCATAAAAATAATTGTATTAAAGAGGATGATGATCAGATCCTTGAAGAATGCGAAACACAAGTCAATAATGATAATAATCAACAAAAAGTAGATTAGTTTATGTGTTATTTTTACTTTTATTATCATTATTATTTTCTTTATACTATTTTTGTAATGTTTATTATTAAAGTTATGTAAGGATCAAAAGTTGTACTTTTGTTTTTTGAAGTAAAAAAAAGGTTATCTTAATATAATGAAATGAAAACAACATATATATTTCTATATTAATCTTTATTGTTTAAAGCCTGGATTTTTTTTTGGAAAACTCATAATAAGTATTCCAATTTAGACTTCATTAGCAGCACTACAAGGTGCCAAAACGGCTTCAAGTAATCCATTCAATACGGTTTTCGTCATTTGATTGGAACACGATTTGTTAACGTATGTAGTAGTACAGGTCTTAGCATCATTTGCAATACTGTTTTTGGATACAAAAAACAAGAAATTACTTAAGTCTGTAAAAATAATATCAAAAACTGATATGCCTTACCTGCAAATATTCTTAACACTCAAATCATCTTTAAGTGTTTCCATTTTTGGTTTAAGATTGTTTTCACAAGTTTCAGCTTCTTTGGCATTTTTCTCGGTTGGTATAACACAGACATTCCAGAATTCAAATAATTGTTCACCACTTAAACTGCAAGCATATTTAAAACCGGCTTCGACACTTTTTACCAACAAATCTGGTATTCCTTTAGATTTTTCTGGTAAACAATTATCAACAACAGTGACTATTGGAGCTGTACATGTTACGAAACGTGATTTCAAACCAGAACATACTGTTAGACTTGGATCGGTAGCATCAACACATTCAACCATTGCAGAAACTGCTTGCTTTAATAATAATAATAATAATAATAAACAGGTGAATAGAATAAAGTTTCATTATCCAGATAAGGAAAAATACGGATAATAGAGTGTAGGATTGTAGGTATATATTTTACGTGATATACAGGATGTCCTCTAAATTACCAACTTCTTTCATTGCAGACTAAAACTAACAGTAACTTGCAATCTGAAAATGTAGTAGGTAGTTTCGCTGGGACATTCTGTACACGTATTGTCTGTTTGTGAGCCGGATAACCGAGAGATCGGATTATTGAGGCCCGGCTAATAGAGTTTTTACTATATTTACTAAAAATCGTATCTTTTACATTAGCAACTTACAGAAATGTTTTTGCTGGCATTTGGGCAATGTCTATCAATTTCAGCGGTAACGTTACGGCCACTTGTAACTTTACTCAATAACTGTTTAAGTTGTGGTGATTTTACTTTGTTTAAAACTTGAAGTAATTCATCATCTTCTTCTTCGGAAGAATCAGCTCTTGCCAAATTGACAACTAGATAATAGTAATAATGATAATAATATATTTGTAATTGATTATTATATTGAACACTTACTAGCAAATAATGCAAATAAAATCAAGAAAGTCTTCATGGTTTCCACTATTCACACAACGATTACCAAGTTGATTGAATCAGAAATCTAGGACCATTTCTTTTATATTTCTCTTGTTATCAATTCTGAATGTACCAAGGTCTTCAATTAAGATGTTGTTCAGTTTTCACTTGTGCGATAACCTAAAATTGATACATTTCGCTTTTTTTTTTAATGAATTTAATCGAATAATAATAATGATATAAGTGAAAAAATGATAAAATGATAAAATATTCACCATCCTGCTGATAATTCAAATTTGTGTCTATAAAAAGGCTCTTTTTTTTAGTTTAAAAAAACACAAATCAGAGTAGAATAAAAGGGCACGACCTCTCTTGTGTTTTTGTTTACTTTGTAGATTTCAGTTGGAAATTTCGAGTACTTTTCGATTTTTTATAACATCAAACGCGAGTAGTTGAGTAGGTACGAGTTTGATGCAAAAATGGTGGATGCGCCAGGTGTAAACCTTTCAAAAGATTGTTGTGTTTCTTTACGATAATGTTGCAAATTCTTCTCTAAAAAATCACGAGAATTCATGGAAGATTCTATAATTGTTAGATAAACTGTATTTACGGAAAGAATAGAATGGAAAAAATAGGAGATTGATAGACATTACGAATAAGCAAAAGTTGAGATAGTGAGTGAGTGATGATAACCTTTTACTAGGAAATCACCGATGGAGGGTCTATGACAGCGGAATTTTCTACAATGAACATTTTTTTGAAGACAAAATTGCATAACTTTCTGGCCTTCTCTCTAGTATGTTTGAGAAAAACATCTTTCTTGCAGAGATTTAATAAAATTAGAGGCTTGATTATCATTTTATATGCCCTCATTACGTGACCCTATAAATTAAGCCCTTATTATGTTGCCCTATGAATTAGGGCCTCATTAAAGTATTTAGAATAGTTTAGTTTTTGTTGTCTGTGGTAACTAACATTAGGTAAGTGAAAAAAATCCTGAATATGTGCCACCACATGCACTACAATTAGATTTTTGAGCTCTTCAATTCTGTTTTCTTAATATGGGCATAGTTAGTCGCCATTATTATTGCATAAGGGCATCACGAGAGTATCCTTAAAAGCCCAATTTTATGAAAGAGGCATCGTGTCTAGTATTGCACATTCATCGTTCTCTTAAAATATCGAGACAACCCCAATAAAAAAGACATTCCCATATTTGAAGCAGTGGCCGTAAGTGAAAAAGGTAGCATAGTAGAGATGCGACATACTCGAAATCGATGTGGTAGCGAATTGATAAAGATTGTAAAATATGTAAAACTAGAGAAAAGTGAAATTCATGTACATACAAGTATTTGGGAGAATTTTGTAGAGCTGATTGTGAGTATTAGGGAGTTATCAGGAACTTTTACTATTCTAGTAGACTACTTATTTGGTTTTATTTTATGTAACACGAAAGAAACTTGCATCATTCTGCTGAATTGTGATAAAGTTATTGAGTAGAAGATATTAGATCAGGGGTCGGCCACCTTTTCAGACTTACGGGGCCGCCACTTTCAACCTTTATTTTTAATAAACAATTAGTCACGGAAAAATAGTGAAAGAAAAATGCTTGTTATCAATTTTTGAGAAGACCCACACTTGAGCACCACACGTGTAGATTCAAATAAAATCATGTATCTGCTACCAAGAAAGTAAGTGAAAAATATGTAGTCAAAAGGGCAGCCTTCAGCATTACTCCATTCTCCTCTATATTAACAGTAGAAGAGGGCCACTTTTGCTTTAATTATTTCATCTAGTTATTGTTGTTAGAAATTTGTTATTTACAGAGCCGTAACTAGAACTTTTAGCGCCTATGGCTAAATACAAAAGTTACGCCTTATTTTCAAAAGATAAAGGGTAAAGTAAGGGAATCATCCCCTTCACTCCTATTTTTTTTAGCTGATATTCTTTTACAGTGGCTGAGGATGACAATTTTACCTGAATCAGGTCGGCAAACCAATTTTCAGCACCTATAGAGAGAGACCCGGCGCCACACTCGCCATAGGCTAGTTACGGGTTACAGCTTTGGCATGAAAGAGTATAACAAAAATGGAAAAAATTGTATAAAAAAAGACTTGCAAAAGATATAAACAAAGGGAAAGTTCAGAATTGTGGTGCCTTTCAGACAAGATTTGCAACATTTGCCCTTGATATGAAAAAAGTCATAACATTGATTTTATGCAAAGTAAACATAAATTCATAAATATTACATAAATCGATAAGAAAATTGTAAATTTCCAAGTAAATACTGAACAACTTGTTTTTCAAAATCAATTTTATTATCACATAGGACATGATTGAAAAAAAATACAAAAATCTAACTATTTTATTTCAATTTATTTAATTTAAATAAACAGTAGACATTAGATTTATTAATAGACTACAATTTCAGTGACTTAAAAATTTTTATTAATCAACATTATTAATTGATAAGAAGTATTTTTTATTATCAAATCAGTATCAGTAATATTGATTGTAGATTATCATATTTACAAGAGTTCGACCATTTCATCTCTGACCTCATTAACATCATTACATGGTGTAAATAAAGCATCATATAGACCAAGTACAGCTTCTCTTGTTATCTGATGACCACAAGACGATTGTACATGACTTTGTAGACATGGCTTGAAGGATTGTGCAAATTCACAAATATCAGTTTTGGTTGGCATTCTCCTTTGGAATTGTTGGACTTTAGTACGGATTTTACGTTCACATCGTGTTAAACGAGAACTTTGCTTCATTACACAAGTATTCATCAATTCTAATCAAATTAAAAAAAATGTACAATTTTTAAAAATAAATATATATTGTTTAAAGAAACCTACCGAAAATATGTTCACCATCCGCTTTACAAACGTACTGTGTAGCCGATTGGATACTTTTGAAAATCATATCGGGTACATCTTTGGAACCTTCCGGGAAACATTCTTCGAAGATTTTCACCATTGGTTTACTGCAACGCAAGAAATGATTTCGTATGGCTGAACATAGTGTTTCTTGACTTTCTTCAATCTCATTAGCACAATCTCTGACTTTCTCTAAAGCTTGCTGAAAAAAAAATATTTGATTAAAACTATATCTGGTTGTTCAATTTATCGAAATCTGTATTCAATTTACTTCGAATTGTTCACCTTTACCAGGACATACAGCTTCAACTTTAGCTGTAAGATTATCTAAAGCTTGTCGATGGCGTAAATAACTGCGTAAATATTTTGTATTCACATTTTCGTATAATTCTTTTGGATCATCGTCAACATCACCTCTTACGCTACTGTTTACTGTTTAAAAAAAGAATATATTTTTGCACAATTTTTATTTTATGATTGTCTGAAATCGTACTTACCAGCTAGAATAGCTATAACAATTATTAAACTTTTCATATTTGATTTAAACTATGTTTGTTAAACACTAAAACAGTAATGAAGTGGAATTATATGATTGCTTTTAATATTTATAAATTGTTTAAATGATAAAATAGTCTAAAGAAATGTTTATTTAATTGTCAAAACAACATTGATTAGATTGAATATTTCCAGAAAACGTAATTAAGTCACTGATTTAACATATGAGAATGATAACCTTACAGAATTCAAGAGAATTTACCAGATTATTATAATATACATATGTATGTATATGTGTTCGTGTTTTTTTTTTTCGGTCAAAATAAGAAAAATATCTGACGAAAATATTGTTTTTCATTTGGAATTTTTGTTTTGCACATATTGTTTTTGGGGTTCTTTTTGTTTGAGAACTTTGATCGCCTTTATTTTTTAAAGAAACATATAAATTTCTGTGAAATAGAGCACCAAAATATTTCTCAAAATTCATAAAAAAAAGGATAAACAGACAAAAAGAGTGGTGGAGATAAATGATGCGATTCCGAACAAAGTGATCGTTATCGTCCTCTTCGCTGTAGTCAACCCAGTTTACACTTTTATCGATAAACTCCTTTAAAGATTGTTCCTTACTTTAATCAAATTTTTAGTATGGAAAATCCGGGAAAATTGGCCTAACTAACAAGTAAACAATCGGAGGTGGAAACCTCCGATTTTGATAATTTTTGGTGTATACAGGTGTATTCACATAAAAGTGTGGTCTTGGGGAGCACGAGAGCAACAGAAATGACGGATATCAACAGTCACTCTTACATGCATCGAAGCAATGTTGTCAATGGTAGTGGGTCAGTGTATTAACAGTTTCGTTATCTTATAAATGGTAGCAGGAGTAAATGGTAGGACGGGAATTGGCGTACTGTTATGTCGCTTCGATCCATGTGTAAGAGATTGCCAATATTTGTCATTTCTTTTGCTCTCGTGCTCCTTAAGACCACACTTTTGTCTGGACGTACTTGTATAGGTACAGCATCTCATTCTAAGGGACACGTATTTTTCCATTCGTGCCCGTTCTCAAGTTTAAGGGAGAAAATGGAGGTATGAGAGAAATCTTTCCGTGTATACGCATTCTAACGTTGTGTAGAGACCAAGACATACGACATACTCAGTCGTATGTCGCATCATAATTGTTCCGATGATAATCAGAGAAGTAATTTATTTTTTATCATGATTAAGTAAACTGGTGTATCTCGGAAGTAATCGACGTTACCAACCACACAACACCACAGAAAATAAGTTGAATTGTAATTTGATTAATCGTCATTAAAACTTGTCGTATGTCTTGGTCTTGAAACAAGTGAAAATTAAAATCTACATTTTTAGAAAAAACGACTTTAATAAATTAGTTAAACATTACAATTTACTGTTATAGCATTAAGTAATCCATTGACTGCATTTTTAGTTTTTCGATTTTTACAACGGCCAAGTAACTCATCTTGGACACATTTTCCTATAGTTGTGGTTGCATCACAAAAAGTCGTTTTTACTGCATTTGCTTCAGCATGAAACCATTCACGTATGTTGTTTCTTATTTCATTTTGGCATTTCGATGAAAATTTCTCCACGTCCAAACAAGGATGAGCCAAATCTTAAAATAAAGATAGAAACGTAAATAAATATAGAAAAAAGTGTGAATATTTTCAAAAATAGTTCATATTTACCAATTAAAGTTTCTCCACTGGCTTTACAAATATAATCCATAGTTGTTTTAAGCGTATTCACAATAAACCTTGGTCCTTGTTTATCACCTTCAGGAATACAATCTTCGAATTTTCTCAGTATTGGATCAAAACATTTACTAAAACGTTCATTTAAAAGATCGCATACAGTATCATCTTCTATCGGTTCTTCACTAGTACATTCCACAACTTCATCCCAAACGTCCTGAAGGTATTCAGAAACATTGAAAAAAACGAAAAAAAAATCCAGTCTTCTTACTTACATTAAGTGGATCTGGTGGACTACGACAGAAAGTACGATATGTTTCAACGATTAGTGATTTCATCAGATCTCGACCAGATAAAAGTTGGAAAAAGCTGACTAAACCTTGAGGAGACGGAAGCTGGCTTTTGCCACCTGTGGGGTGGTAGTCGAGTTTACTTGCTAGCTGTAAAATCAATGGAGAGATCGACATTCAAGGAATCAATAAGATGTGGTATATTAATATGGAGTTTATATTCATTAGTTCTATGTAGAGATGGGTGACTTGCAAGTTGACTTGATGGGTGCAAGCCGAACAAGCTTCAAGTTGAGTCGGATACGGTGCAAGTCGACTTGCACGCGACTTTACTAGAGATTCGTTTGTTAATTTGTTAGTGTTTTTATTAGAGACTATAGACCATCATAGATGTACGCGCCAAGTCGATTTATTTAACTCTACCTAGTGCAAGTCGACTTATTAGTCGAAGTCGCTCATCTCTAATTGTGTGAATATTAAATAGTGTTTAGATACCAAAGTTATTGTGTAAATTACAATTATCTTACCAATACATAACAGACTAGAATTAAGGCTGTAAAATAAGAAAACCATTATAATGAATAGATAGAAAAGAGTATTTTTTACAAAAACTCACTGGTAAAGAAACAAATAACTGTAATGAATTTCATTTTTATTAATTTTAATTACGACAATATTCACGTAAAAATTTCCCTTTTATATATGTTACCGTCAAAACATGAATAACGTTAAAATCCGAACTCACTCACATGAAAACTAGTTTTAGCAAAACCGCTTTCCGCCTGGGTTTTACCAACCCATAGGTTATCTACGTATAGAATACCTAGATGAGGCCCACGGTTGATGAGGCCTACTCCTTAAAATTTGAAATCAACATGGTTAGGCAGACAACATCACTCTTCAATGCAAAACAGCGCGGCAAAGTTTATCCATAAGCGATATAGTATAGATTACGCATAATCGAAAATTTGCTTGGTCGTGATTGAAACTTGTCGTATGTCTCGGTTTAAAAACAAATTATGTATGATTAAAATCAATATTTTTTAAAGAAACGGCTTTAATAGACTTATTAAAGGTTACAATTTACTGTAACAGCATCAAGTAATCCATTAATTGCATTTTTACAACCGCCAACTATCTCATCTTGGAAACATTTTCGTATAGTTGTGGTTGCATCACAAAAAGTCGTTTTTATTGTATTTGGTTTAACATGATTCCATTCACGTGAGACGTTTCCAATGTCTTCTCGGCATTTCGATGAAAATTTATTCAAGTTAAAACAAGGATGAACCAAATCTTAAAATAAAGCGAGAAACGTAAATCGATTGGAAAAAAGTGTGGATATTTTAAAAAATCGCTCATATTTACCAATTAAAGTTTCTCCACTGGCTTTACAAATATAATCCATAGTCGCTTTAAACGTATCTATCATAAACACTGGTCCTTGTTTATCACCGTCAGGAATACAATCTTCGAATTTTCTTTGGATTGGAGCAAAACATTCACTAAAACGTTCGTTGAGAAAATCGCATACAGTATAGTCTTCTATTGGTTTTTCATTAGTACATTTCTCAACTTCATCCCAAACGTCCTGAAAGTATTCAGAAAAATTGAAAAAAAGGGAAAAATATTCAATTCTTACTTACATCAAGTGCATGTCGTGAACCATTACAGAAACGTCGATGTATTTGATTAGTTAGTGCTTTGATCGGGTCTGGTCCAAGATAAAAGTAGTAATAGCTACCGAGACCTTTAGGAGACGGAAGGTCGCTTTTAACTAAAACTAAGACTGTAAAATAAAAAAAACCATTATAATCAACGAATATAAAAGAGTATTTTCCACAAAAACTCACTAGTAAAGCAAGAAATGATTACAAAGAACTTCATTTTAAATTGTGGCAATTTTTAGCAGAATTTTCCCGCTATATGTAGTTATTGTTGACCTATAAGGTCAAAACAGTAATCCTTGCTTCAACGTAATTAATTAATTAATTAATTATTTTAAGAGATGATCTTGTTTACAATTTTATAATATCAATTATATAAAAAATATATCTCTAGATAGGTTGATCATAAAATATTATTGTTTGTAAATAATAGGAACAAATATAAGATTTTATGGATTTGGGAAGGTGAGCAAATGACAAATAGGACAACCAGAAGGAATTCCAATCAGACTACCGGAATTTTTGAATTCTGACTGGTTATCATCGAATTTTGGATGACACGACAGAACGTGTTGAAGGCAGTATTAAGTAGTTCTTTTAATAGTCAGTTCTTCAAGATAACAATTTCCTATAACGGCTTCAAACAGACATTTGATGGCTGCTTTTATAGTTACACTATTTTTGCAACTTCTTGGACACGTCTCTTTAGAGTTTTAACTTTTTTACACGGATTTTTCTGAACGGAACTAACTCAATCTCCTCCTTGAAATAAAGATTAATCGTTAACTCTAGTCTACTTTTATAGGACAATTATTTCATATTCAAGTTGATTCTTTTACAAACTTTTCGCCAACTCTTGTTCTCTACTTGTACTACTTGTACTTCCTTCCAGATTGGTCATTTTTGACCGATTAGTCATATTGATGCCTGATTGCCTATTGTCTTTCGAATCTTTTCTAGACTCGAGCAAGTCATCGTCATCGTCAATGAGGATCTTTTTAAGAGCTAAACAGTATTCTGCCAGCAAGTGACGATGACGTTGTTCTGTATCGCACCGGATATGTTTCAGCGATTTTTGCTAAAACCTTCCAGATTTCATTAATATAATAATAGAATTGTGTTAAAAGAAAACAGAATTCAATATGAAACGGTCTGTATATTTTTTAAAAGATTTTAATAAATTTATTAAGCATTACAATTTACTGTGACAGCATCAAGTAGTCCATTGACTGCATTTTTAGTTTTTCTATTTTTGCAATCACCAAGTATCTCATCTTCGATACATTTTCTTATAGTTGTGGTTGCATCACAGAAAGTCGTTTTTATTGTATTTGCTTTAACATGATTCCATTTACGTCCGTTGTTTCTCATTTCATCTTGGCATTTCGATGAAAATTTATTGAAGTCCAAACAAGGGTGAACTAAATCTTGGAATAAATAGAGAAAGGTAAATCAATTGGAAAACAGTGTGTATATTTTCAAAAATGGTTCATATTTACCAATTAAAGCTTCTCCACTGGCTTTACAAATATAATCCATAGTCGCTTTAAACGTATCTATCATAAACATTGGTCCTTGTTTATCGCCTTCTGGAATACAATCTTCGAATTTACTTTGGATTGGAGCAAAACATTTACTAAAACGTTCATTGACAAGATCGCATACAGTATCATCTTCTATCGGTTTTTCATAAGTACATTTCTCAACTTCTTCCCAAACGTCCTGACGGCATTTAGAAATATTGAAAAAACGAAAAAATATTCAATCTTCTTACTTACATTGAGTGCATCTCGTGAACTATTACATAAACGTCGATATATTTAATTAGTTAGTGCTTTGATCGGATCTGGGCTAAGATAAGAGAAGTAATAGGTAGTGAAACATTTAGGAGACGGAAGCTCGCTTTTAACTAAAACTAAGACTGTAAAATAAGAAAACGATTATAATCAATAAATATAACAGAGTATTTTCTACAAAAACTCACTAGTAAAAAAAGAAATAATTACAAAGAGCTTCATTTTAAATTGTGGCAACTGTTAGCATAATTTTCCCTCTATTATACGTATGTAGTTATTGTTGACCTATAAGGTCAAAACAGTAATCCTTGCTCCAAAATAATTAATTAATTAATTAATTATTAATTATTTTAGGAGATGATCTTGTTTACAATTTTATAATATTAATTATTATAAAAAAAATATATGTCTAGATAGATTAATCATAAAATATTATTGCTGTAAATAATAATAAAAACAAATATAAGATTTTATGGATTTGAGAAAGTGAGCAAATGACAAATAGGACAACCAGGAGGAATTCCAATCGGACTACCGAAATCTGTGGATTCTGACTGATTAGATTATCATTATCATCGAATTTTGGATGGCACGACAGAACGTGTTGAAGGCAGTATTAAGTAGTTTTTTTAATAGTCAGAAGATTACAATTTACCATAACAGCATCAAAAAGACATTTGATTGTGCTTTCGCAACTTGTTGGTCATATCTCTTCAGAGTTTTAGCTTTTTCACACGGACTTTTCTGAATGGAAATAATTCAATCTCCTTTTTGAAATAAAGATTAATCGTTAACTCTAGTCTACTTTTATAGGACGATTATTTCAAACTAAGCTTTATTCTTTTACAAACTTTTCGCCAACTCCTGGACTCTACTTGTTGTAGACTTAGGAGTAGTAACTCGAGACTTTGTGCTTCCTTCCAGATTGGTCATTTTTTGATGCCTGATTTGTAAGTAAAACTCTATTAGCTATAATATACAATACAGGGTTTATTCAAAAGAGTAGGTACCTCAAATATAGGGCGTATTCAAGATGTTATAACAGAAGCAAATAATACCTACTGACAATGAATTGAACTTTTCCATTAGCTTTATAACGTTTTAATTATTTAAGTGCAACTATATTGAACTTACAATAGGATCTTCTCTATTATCTTTCGGATCTTTTCTGGACTCGAGCAAGTCATCGTCATCGTCAAGGAGGATCATTTTAAGAGCTAAACGGTATTCTGCCAGCAAGTGACGATGACGTTGCTCTGAATCGCACCAATTTTTGCTTGGACTGTATAAAACCTTTCAGATTTCATTAATAATAATAGAATTGTGTTAAAAGAAAACAGAATTCAGCATGAAACGGTCTATATATTTTTTGAACGATTTTAATGAATTTATTAAGCGTTACAATTTACTGTGACAGCATCAAGTAATCCATTAACTGCATTTTTAGTTTTTCTATTTTTACAACCGCCAAGTATCTCATCTTGGATACATTTTCTTATAGTTGTGGTTGCATCACAAAAAGTCGTTTTTATTGTATTTGCTTTAACATTATACCATTTACGTCCGTTGTTGTTCATTTCATCTTGGCATTTTGATGAAAATTTATTGAAGTCCAAACAAGGATGAACTAAATCTTAAAACAAAGATAAAAACGTAAATCAGTTGGAAAAAAAGTATGAATATTTTCAAAAATTGCTCATATTCACCAATTAAAGTTTCTCCACTGGCTTTACAAATATAATCCATAGTTGTTTTAACTGTTTCTACAATAAACATTGGTCCTTGTTTATCACCTACAGTAATACAATCTTCCAATTTTCTCTGTATTGGAGCCAAACATTTACCAAAACGTTCACTAAGGAAATCGCATACAGTCATGTCTTCTATTGGTTTTTCATTAGTACATTTCTCAACTTCATCCCAAACGTCCTGAAGGTATTCAGGAAAATTGAAAAAAACTTAAATAAAAAACGGTTTTCTTACTTACGTTAAGTGCATCTCGTGAGCTATTACAGAAATGCCTATATGCATCAGTAATTAGTAATTTAGTCGGATCTCTACCCAAAAAAAAGGCGTAATGGGTAGCGAGACCTCTAGGAAATGGAAGCTGGCTTTTAACTAAAATTAGGGCTGTAAAATAAGAAAACCATTATAATGAACAAAAAGAAAAGAATATTTTTGGCAGAAACTCACTGGTAAAGAAACAAATAACTGTAATGAACTTCATTTTAAATTATGACAATATTCACCAAAAAGTCTCCTTTTATATATAAATAATTGTTGACCTCTAAGGTTAAACAATAATCCTTGTTGCAACGTAATTTATTAATATTATATGAACTAATTTTATTGATAACTTTATAAGATCAATTAAAGAAAAAATGTATGTATTGTAAGTATATATATACAGAGTGTCTCACTTCAAACTGCTACGGTCTCATAACATTGTTACTATTTATGGTACTGAAACAAGTTTGCCCTAGAAACGAAGGGACTCATCATCTAGTACTACTAATGCACAAGAAACGATGTTCAAATCCCAGAAACAAAGCCACCTTAAATTCGAAAATAAACGGCAAAAACGAGCAAAACATATTAGAGATCGTCTTATAAAAAAAAAATTGTTAGAATCATTCAAAAGGGCTAAGTTCGATTTTTTGAGGAAATCAAAAATTTCTTATTTGTGCTAGATAAGGCCAAAATTAAATGACTTTAAATTGAGCTTACTTATCCTCTAATTCCTTTAGGGGCTACAGCAAAAGAAGGCAACAAGGTCTTGGGACTTGAAATTCAACATCGACATTCAGCAAACAAAGATGACGACGATGTTGCACTGAATTGCAGCTGAAAATGTTTCCAACTAGGACTATATACGCTCTAAGATTTGTTCTAGTATACGAGAGATGTTTCTTGATAATAATAATAATAATAATAATAATAATAATGCTTATATTTTTTGAACGATTTTAATAAACTTATTAAACATTACAATTTGCTGTAACAGCATCAAGTAGCCCATTAACTGCATTTTTAGTTTTCCTATTGTGACAACCACCAAGTATCTCATCTTGGATACATTTTCTTATAGTTGTGCTTGCATCACAAAAAGTCGTTTTTATGGTATTTGCTTTAACTTGACTCCATTTACGTGAGTTGTTATTAATTTCATCTTGGCATTTTGATGAAAATTTATTCAAGTCAAAACAAGGATGAACCAAATCTTCAAACAGAGAGAGAAACGTGAATCAATTGGAAAAAGGTATGGATATTTTCAAAAATTGCTCATATTTACCAATTAAAGCTTCTCCACTGGCTTTACAAATATAATCCATAGTCGTTTTAAGTGTATCTACAATAAACATTGGACCTTGTTTATCACCTTCAGGAATACAATCTTCGAATTTTCTCTGTATTGGAGCCAAACATTTACCAAAACGTTCTTCGAGAAAATCGCATACAGTCATATCTTCTATTGGTTTTTCATTAGTACATTGCTCAACTTCATTCCAAACGTCCTGAAGGTATGCAGAAACATTGAAAAAGCGAAACAAATTCAATTTTCTTACTTACATTAAGTGCATCTCGTGACCTATTACAGAAATGCCTATATGCATCAGTAATTAGGTATTTAATGGGATCTCCACCTCTAGAAATGAAATAAAAGCCAGCGAGACCTCCAGGAAACGGAAGCTGGGTTTTAACTAAAATTAGGGCTGTAAAATGAGGAAACCTTAATTATAAACAATGTAAAAGAGTATTTTCTACACAAACTCACTGGTTAAGAAACAAATAACTGTAATGAACTTCATTTCGAATTATGACAATATTCACTAAAATTCTCCTTTTATATATAAATAATTGTTGACCTCTAAGGTTAAACAATAATCCTTGATGCAACGTAATCTATCAATATTCTATGAAATAATTTTATTGATAACTATAAGATCAATTAAAGAAAAAATGTAGGTACGTATATAGATTAGCTACAAAACATTAGTGTTGGTAACTAAAAACAAATATAAGATTCGTGGATTTGGGAAAATGAGTAAATAAAAAATAGGAGTTGTTGGTGAAGATGCTAGAAATAGCCATATACAGTGAAACCTCTCTTAGGCAGACACCGCTGGAACCGTCCATTTTGTCCTTCTAACAGGGGGTCTATTCTCGAGATCGAGAGAAGTGAACTTTCTCATCGCATGAAATTTTGTAAAAGTAGGAGGAGTGACTATTGTTCTCTTTTGTTGTGAGGGCGTGTTGCATATTCGAAAACTGTTCCTACTACTTAAAATTTGCCAAAATCCAGAGAACTTTGTTCAGTTGGTCTTTCTCAAGAGGAACAGAAAACCGGCACAGATCTTGGTCATAAAAGAACTTATGGTGGCTGTAAAACACCATAGTAGTCGTTAGGTAAACATTTAGGTAAAAGTTCAATGAATGTAGGAATTTTTTGGTTTTCCCCAAACTTTAGAAATTCACCGAAAAGAGGCAAATTCAAGGGTGGTTTTAGAAAATATAGCCCCGCCTCTGACCTTCGTTGATAGGATTTTCAAAATCCTTCTCCTTGGATCTTAAGAAAAAATTGCATTTGCCCCTCCCTGTCTCTCACGATATGATTGTCCTCTGGATTCGAGAATAACCCCCCAGAGGTGCCCAGGGAAATTAGACGAAATTAGAGGTAATCTTCCTGTATTGGACTTCCAAAGAAAAAATCACTGTGAAATAGTAATCTGATCGGGACCAGGTCTAAAAAATAATTATCGAGAATCCTTACGTTGTAATCTATGGATGAGTTTATCAAGATAGACTGGAATCTTTTTCGGTTGGTTATGAAAAAGTGTTTTGAAAATGGCCTCATTGGTCCAAATTTAGGTGAAAGGTATCTTAATTTGGACCAGGGGTGCTCAACCCGTAGCTCGCGAGCCACATGTGGCTCGCGCCACCTTTTAATGTAGCTCGCATTGCACGTCTGGTCCCTTTTTAAATTCTAAATTGGCTCTCGTCAAGTGAAAGGTTGGGCACCCCTGATTTGGACCATACTTTTGTTAGTTAGGTACAGTGGGAACGTTTATTGAAAATAGGATCAAACTCTGTAATGATAATAATGCTTGTATTTTTTAAACGATTTTAATAAATACTCCGATTATTCTCATCCATATTTAATATTAAAATTCCAATTAAATCTCAGGGAAATGGACCAAAAA
>JAZBHA010000797.1:9359-42252 GCA_037464855.1 Iselma pallidipennis
AATGGTGGACAATGACGCAATTTTTTCCTGATATTATGGAGTTGAACCTTCTGGATTACTAGGGAGCTTGTACTTCTAGCATCTATAGGGTACCACCAGCACCACCTGTTTTGATTGTTGTTAGTGTATGTTGTGTGTAGCAGGGATGGACGACCATCGATATCTTATCCCCATTGTATATTCTCCATCGTTAAATACATATGGTATAATTGTTTTGTCACACTGGTAACACTCAAAACGGGTGGTGCTAGTGGTACCCTCTAGATGTTAGAAGTATAAGCGCCCTTTCAATTCAGATGGTTCAACTCCATAATATCTGGTGGAAAAAAAATTGCGTCATTTTCCACCATTTGAGTAGGGAGTGCCCATGCCCCATTGCCTACGAAAAATAGATTCGCGCCCTTAGAACTTACAGATCACAGTGACGCGCCGCTATATTTTTGCAAAAATTAAACCTTTATTCAGACATTTTTCATGCCGCTGCTGCAGCCAAATAATACGAATCGCTTTATTTGATCAGCGGTAGTATCCAACTATATTCAAAATATGTGCTGATTTTGTTCTTAACTTGGACGGTTGATATGTGAAGCTTCGGAAGCTTTAAGCAGAAACTTAAGAATCAGTGACAATCCTGCCGATTCAGTGTTGCTGTAATGCGCAATGTCGCTTAAAAAAACAGATTTTTTGATTGTGAGACGAAGAATGGTGAATGAAGCTGTCGGGCTTTTAAAAGCTCAAAAATCCGTCTTGTATTCAACGTAATTCCGCAAAATTGCCTTAAGATCTCAAGGGCCTTACAGACGGTTCAGTAGGAGTCTCATGGACGAAAAAGAACCAATGTGTCACTTTTCGTCTCCTCTTTGCTTAGGCCGCGATCTAAGTATGATAATAATGTACACATAATCACAATACAGAAGAAAAGCTGTAAGATAGCAATAAAACTTTGGAAATGAGATTTAAAAACGATAAAATAGTGCGAAAAAGGGTAACAAAAGTTGATCAAAATACGCTTAGAATTTCAAATAAATAATTTATTTTAACAGGGAAATAGGAGACATGTCAATATTTTATATAAAATATTTCCTTATGAGCCTTTACAGCTACGTTCATGTATTTCAACACGTTCAGGATTAAAAGTCCTCGAACAATATTTACATGGTATCAATTGATTTAAATGACTTTGCCATGAAGCTTCCATTACAGCGTCATAATCAATTTTACCATCACCTAAACAACAACAAAAAGAAGAAATATCAATTTTACAAATATTATTTTTAAAACGACACACAGTATCATGAATAATTAAAGGCAAAAAAACGGAAGGGTTCCTAAAATCGATTTTATAGTTTCCGGGAAGGTCGTTGAACTAATTTATCGATCACTTTTCACCTTAACACTCAAAAGAATTGTTTAGAAATTCAAATGGGACTCTAGTTTAATTTACAAAAAAAATCAATAAATGCCAAAGAAACTGATTCGATTTTTTTGGAAAGAAAAGATACTTACGAGTAAATTTTATGTCAGGTTTCAAGGGTTGTGGTTTTCTTTTATGTGATGGTAGTTTGTCGTTTTCATTTTGCCATTTTTTCAAACACTGTGGTTCATGTATGTAAATTGAATTCACTGTAAATAATTTACCACATATGTAACATGGTAATAATGGTGGTTTTCGATTTGTTGTTGTTGTTTTTGCAGAAGATGCTGTAGATGACGGTGTTGATGACTCTTCAGTTTGATCTGTTTGCTGATTAGAATTTGGGCCATTTGCTGTAATTTCCATAATTTTATTTATAATTCAAATAGTTCTTTTTTGTTGACTACCTGTACGAATTGGTTGCGGTGCTCGTATATCGATCGGTAACGAATCATTTTCTAAATGCCATTTTTTCAAACATTGCTTCTCATGGACTTTGATCGAATGTTTAGCAAACATTCTTTTACAGATGTAACATTCGATATTTAATGGTGATGTTGGAACGGTTGTTGATGGTTTCTGTACTGATAATTTTGACTGGAAAATTATTGCTTTTTATCAAAACATTCAAGAGAGAAATGTAATAATTTTTGATTACTTTATTATCTTGAACGATTTTGCAACTTCTCTGGTGGACGATTAATCGGTCAGGGAAGAAAGTCCGTCCACAATTAGGACATGGTATTAGATTTGCCTAGAAAAATTTCCTTGTTAATAATTGATTTTTTTTGAGTGTAACTATAAATATTAGCCAGGAAACGAAGTCGGAAATCGATAAACCTGTGTAGATTTTTGTTAGACCATATGTGTGTACACAATAATCTGTATTCTATTGTTGTCAATGGTAATTGTAAAGGTGAAGGCCAAATATTGAATGCTTTTATTATAATTAAGGGTAGTTTATTGTAAGTGATCGTATGATAACTTTATAAATTGGAAAAAAATTACTGCCTGTACAAAAAAATGTCCCAATCCTTGTAATTTATTACGATTATCATTAAGATTAACGATTTCATACAGGATTTTAAAAATTAACCCGAAATAACAAAAATGCAGAGTCGGCTCTACGTATATCGGCGGCCCTGTGCAGGTACCTTTGTAGTGCTCCTTACATAGGCTGAGACAATCCCTACTCGGTCATAACTAGATTTAAAGGGCTTAGGAAGTAGTAGATAGGTTTTTGAGCAATGCAAGTGAATGGAGTGGGCACTGTTTTGTCGGAATCGTTTCGAGCACCCCTATGCATCTGCTCAGTGGGCTCAGGGCTTCGAGCTGGCCCTGCAAAAGTGAGTACATACTTGCGAGGTGACTATATTAAACTTTCTCTACAAAGCTCCACGAAAAAATGTAAAATCGATGCCCAAAACGTTATAGAAATTAACCAATTATCCAATTATGGCAAAAAAATAGTTTAGGAAGAGATTGGAAAAAAACAGATCGATAAAAAATAACTTCACTGGGGAAAATAACAACAATTTGATAAAAATAACCGTCGATCTTGATAACTAAAACCTTACCTGTGAAGATTTCCAAGCATTTTCATTCCACTCATTCAGATCATTTTGTGAACAGTTCGGTTTAATTGGTGGTTTTCTTTGTAGATGACTTGGTAGTTTGGCATTTTCACGTTCCCATTTCTATCCAAAAAAAAAAAATTAACTCTACTGATAACACTAAAATGCACAAAATTTGCATTTTCTGACTGACCCTTAGGCTATAAATTTAGGTCAATTTAAAGGTCAAATGATGAACAATTAACATATAATTCAACATGATTTCTATCTCGTATACGCTTCAAGAAAATTGCTTTTGTTATATTTTTGTTCTTAACGTTTATTAGTTAGTTATAAGGGTTAATGTATTCGAAGGGTAGTAGGTCAGTTTTTGCATTATAATGTTTTGTAATTTCTTTTTATTATTACTTTTTTTTCAAAATCCTATTTTAATTGAAATAATCTACATATACATGGTTTGTTTAAATTTGATGGATGTTTCTGACTGAATCAATACAGGACTTATAACCGAAAAAAAAGGGATAATAACGGAAAAAAAGGGAAATGGATAGATTTTATCAGGAGAATTGCAATTACTCTGTTGCTGGTAATAAAACGCTATAAAATCAACACAACTATACGAACGTAATAGTAGCCGGTTTTAAACGACTATCGATTCAATTTTGATTCTACGTTATTATTATCATTGATTATTTTACGTTATTACTTAGGAAAAAAAGGACGATGATTGATTTTCCTTAAAGTTCGACAAATTGTATTTTATAAAAGGATAAAAAACGTTTCCTGCTACTCCTGCTAGTGTGTAAATTTTGGAATCTAAAAAGAACGAATAATTTTGAAAATATTAACTAATAAATTGCCCAAAATTTCGATCCTAAAACAGTTTCTAAACTATCTATCTATAGCGAAACCGTTAATGCGCAAAAATGGTGGATGCGCCGTACTAGAAACCGCTAATTATGTACGAATACAGCCCGGTTTAAATTTTGATAAAAATTATCAAAAAAGCAAACAATTGACCAACCTGTAAACATTTCGGCTCATGTAATGGCAATGAAGCAGTCCCAAATTCCCGTCCACAAATATAACACGTTAATGTTCTTTTACCAGATTTACAACGAGTTGTTGTTTGGGGTGATGATAAATTCGAATTTTTGCCCAGATTTGGTGGTGTATGAGCCAATTTCTGGAATGGTAACGATGGTTTTCGACCAGTATTCATTGTTGATGATGATGATGATGATGATGATGGTACAGGTTTCTTGTCAATAGTATTCGATTGTTGTGGTTGTTTCGATTTGTATCTAATGGCGACTGGCTTAGTTACCGTACTTTTCACTAGAAAATTAATAGGTTTTTTGTTTTGGAAATTTTTTGTTAAAATTTCTAATAAAAACAACTTACTTTTAGGGGTTTCTATAGTTTTTTTCACTGGTTTTAATGGTGTTACAGGATGACTGTGAAATCGTTCAGGTTGATCTGGCCTACCACAAGTCTTACAAGGTTCTGGTAGTTTGATCGATATTGTTGACGATGACGACGATTTAATTATATCTTTATTTCTCTTATCATTATTGTTATTATTATTATTATTATTATTATTTTTTAATAATTTACTAACAAGACGCTTGCGTGGTATCCGAAATATCTTATTATTATTTCTATCACTATTATCACTGATTGGTGAACTTTTCTTTGAATTTGTTGTATTAATATGATTATCATTTTCGTCAATTTTCTTTTTGATTTTATCTTTTTTGTTTGTTGTAACTTTTATTTTATCATCATTGTTCCAATGATGATCTTCAACAGTTTCTGGACGTTTATTATTATTATTATTATTGTTTTTATTATTCTGGTTGTGTTGTGGTGGTACTGTTGATGATGGTAGACTTAATGGGCGATTAATGATTTGTGTTTTTGGTCGTTTTTTATTGATTGTTAATGTTAATGGTAAATGGCACAAATTCGATAGATTTAAAAATTCTTTACGTATCGTACTCATATCGACTTGACTAATTAAATTAATATTTAAAATTGTCGGTTTATCGAGTGTTGCTGTTAATGGACGAGGGTATAATAGTTCTTCGTCATTATTACTATTTTCATTTTGATTGTTATTATTATTATTATTATTATTATTATTATTATTATTAGGTTTGGTAAATGTTTTTGTGAACAATTTTAAGCCGGGATTTTTTGGCATTTTAAACAATTTTTTAACACTATTATTACTATTCTTATTATTACAATTTATCAATGATAATACTAGAAATGGATAAGATTTTCTTTTAATTGTCACCTTCATAACATTTTCCTTTAGTTAAAAGTTTCGTATAAAGACTTGTAATTTTACGATACAATCACAAAGAGTTCCCGGTGAATACTGAATTGGAAGAACTTTTAATGTTTGATTCAAATAATATACGTGTATATGGGAAATTGTAGGTGGGCATGTCTCACCGGTCTCATACTACTACGCGCAAAATCATATTTTCTTCTATGGTATATGTCCAGTTTCAAAGTCACTAGACATATGGTATGACTAAACACAACAAACTTCTACTATAAATGGAAATTAAAACACCTACTTCAAGGGGCTATTTTAAGGTGATCGAAACTGGAAAGGTCGTCATCAGGTTTTATGAAAAAATAATGATTGAAGACAGAGCCGTACCTAGAACTTTTGGCGCCTATGGCTACATACAAAAATTATGCTCCATTATCAGAAAATAAAGTGGGAAAATTGTCGCCTTCACTTCAATTTTTTTTAGCTGATATGCTTTTGCCAGGGGCGGGGAGGGGGAGGTCACAATTTTATCCTAATCAGGTCCGCAAATCAATCTTCAGCACTTCAGCGCCTGTGGCTGGGGCCACACTGGCCATAGGCTAGTTACGGCTCTGATTGAAGGCAATAAGGGAGTAGAAAAAAAAACAATACATTGGTCTGAGCGTAATTCATAATTTACAAGACATATTAGCCTGGTTTCCTTGTGTCTTTTTGTCCAATTTATTATTCTATTTTTACCTTCTCAGTTAGTTATAAAATTTTGATTGTTAGTTTTTTGATTGTTCCTGTTCTACTTTTTGCGTTTTTTTTTCTTCTTCAATATCAAAACAAGTATTACCATTTAAGTCACTTATTATTTAAAAGTTGCTGCACTTTTTCTGTTTGTTATTAATTTTTTTTTTTCTAGATGAGATCATCATTAAAACTATAATGTAATACGCTTATTATATTTTAAAAAAATTTCCATTGCAAATTTATTAAACAATTCTTGAAGGGCTTTCCAACATATGGCCTTTAATTCTAATTTGTTGCCGGTGGATTTAAAGAGATGATTTCTCACTCCAAAAATAACGGCGAAATTATCTTTATCTCCTTGTTTTCAGCAAAAGAAGAGACAAGCTAGGAGAAAAAAATCTCTCCACATATCCTCACCCTTAAGGCTCAGATAGACGGATAGACATTTCTCTCGTAACTTCGTCCCCTCTCTCACAACAAATAAAGAGGCAGATATAACCTTTCGCTCTAAAAGTAGGGAAGAAACTATCCTTTGTCTCGTTTTAGAGAGATTTTTCTCCTTTATTTTCGTCCACTCTCTTTCTAAACAAGCAAAAAATGATAGCTTCTTCTTTAGTGTTAGAGAGAGGGGGGATATACTGGACTGGCGTCTGTGCTCAGGATGAAATCTAAGATTGCTGTAGTTTCTAATCTGAAATATCTACAGTTTTTTTACCGAGTAAACTTCAGGTTCAGCAGCCGTTCATTTGCATCAAAGGGTGTATAATGGAAACCCTTTATCACGTAGGATTTTAGGCTAGACCTTATTTAATGCAAAAATCCCTCCCTACACACACAAAAATTTGATACTGACACGACCCTCATTAGTTTTGCCCTTTAGCTTGCCGGGTGGACCGGTGGCTAGTCCGACAGTGCACTAGCCTCTTTATTTTTTAAAACAATAAGGGAGCGCTAAGAAGGGAAATTTCGCCTTGGATCTATAATTTTTTTTCTAAAACTTCGAGATTGAAAAGGGATTCTTTTCTAGAAGGTTGTGATAATATTTTTCTTAGTAGATAGGGACTGAAATTGATCCCGAACGAATTTTCGATTCTTGCAGATTGTTTTGTTAGGAATGCCCGGAAAAAGGAGGGCAACCCACATTGGTCTACAATAACAAAACACTGTTATCTTTTATGATAGTTCGTATGCAAATTTTCTATTTTAGGTATTATAACGTAAATTATTATAGAAAAAAAATCACCGTTTCGATAAATAAAAACTTTATTGCGATAATAATAAAAAATCCACACAATTTTACACAATTATCTCCTATAACGATACCGTTTAAAGTGAAACCATAATTGAAATATATTATTATGGAATTGACAACGAAAACCACGTTTATACGAATATTCCCATTCCCGGTTGACAATTTTAAAAGCAATATCCTCATATGGTGGTCCGGCATGAAACCGTAATATAGCAAATTCTCGATTATCCGGACATGGTGTTAAGAAATATTCCGGTGTACTATTTTTATCAATCAAATCCGGATAGAAAATATTAAATTTATAACCTTGGACAATTTTCGGTGGTGGATTATCCATATCATAATGTGTCTGATTATATTTATTCCATTCGAAACCAGTATGTACACGATTGAAATAACGCGGTTTCCGTGGACGATATTTATCCGACCATAAATATACCGGATTATCAATAGTTGCTTCAACGGAAAATTGAGCTTCATCATCATCCATACCTTTACGTGCTTCACGTTGTAATAATAATTCTTCTTTTGTGATAATATTTTCAACATTTTTACCTTTATTGATAACTTGTGATCGTGCAAATTCTAAACGTTTCACATCATCCAATTCATTAACAACAATTGTTCCCGGTTCAATATCATCCGGTTGTAATAATTTCGGACTATAACCACCTGTTTCATATGCATTGAAATATTCATTCAATATATCGCCAGCATTCTTCTCGGTATCACTTAATGTTTCTTCATCTATATGAGATGTTTCTGGTTGTTCCTCTTGTCCATCGTCTACAACTCTCTTCTCGCCAATATTTGTTGTTTTTGCTGTTTCTTCTACACCAGTATTATTACTATTAGTGTTCGTTGTTACAGCTTGTTCAGCTTTTAAGACTTGTAATTTACGTCTTAGATTCTCTTGATGACGATCTCTTAATCGTGCACGTGCCATATGAGCTTTTAATTGTGACAATAATGATTCCCAATAACCAATATCAATACCATCAATTTTATTATTAATTTTATTCTCAATCTGTTTCTGTAATTGTTCTAATTGTTTCGCTGTTTTACCTTTAAAGACATTTGTTATATCATTTGCCACCGCTTGATTAATACCATCACGACGATTTATACCATAATCATCATCTTTTTGTTTCTCTAATTTATGTAATTTTTGTAATTCATCTTCAACAATCACCGTTATATCATTCCAATAATCCAGATTCTTACCACGTTCCAATTCTTCATAAACTTTAATATCTTCAATTAAATCTTCCAGATCTTTGATCTGTAAACCGTTTAAATATGTGTATGGTTCGTGCATTTCAACAGCATCAATATCCTCTTCTGAACTGATATATTTAGCTAATAGATCAATTGGTTTTGCACGTCCATCCTGTATACGTATATGCGATCGTAATCGTGCCTGTTCCAAATGAAATTGATCCTCTTGACGTTCCCATTCTTGAAATTGTGCTGCTTCTTTACTACGTTGTAATTGTTGTAATTCATCTTCACGTCTTTGTCGTTCCAATTCACGTTCAATACGACGTTTCTTCACTTTCTCCAATTCACGTTTATTCTCTTCTTGTTTGAAACGATTACGGGCTTCCAATTCTTCTGGTGTACAATTAATTAAACCTTCTTTTGTTAGTTTTTTTGTCCATACAAATGTTGACAATAAATTACCATCACCAAATGGATTATCGGTATTTGTATAATGTAAATATTCATTATCCCAACCCATACGTTCTTTACGTTTACGTTCTTTAGCTTCTTTCTTTTTTAGACGACGTAAACGTTTCTCTTCGGGTGTTTCAGTCAATTTACGCAATTCCTTCTCTTTACGACGTTCCTCCAAAGTTTTTAAACGTTCTTCTTTTAATTTCTGTAATAGTTTTAAAGACGAATCGGAATCATTACTACTACTACTTGAATCACTATCAGTTGACGAATCACTTGATTCATGACGAGATCTATGTCGTTTCTTGCTTCTTTTCGATGAATGTCTACGTTTTCGATCATCGTGTTTTTTGTTCTTGTTCGATTTTCGATCATGGGAACGGGGACGTCTTCTAGTTTTATCATCATCTTCACTATCATCAGACTCTGAAGAGTGTCGTTTCTTTCGTTGTTTACTACTGCCAGCTTCCTCGCGTCTAGATCGGGATCTACAACGAATAAACAACATTAAAAGTGGAACCTTTTGAGAAATATTGTTTTTTTAATTAATAATAATTACCTAAAATAATGATCGTCTTTAGGCATTATGCTTAAAATTATTTTTTTCTGTATAAAAATTGAGGTTAACACAATTCTAACCAACAAACGTCATATTGACGTTACAGATTTTAGTGAAATCTTGAGAAAAACAAAATCCCTAAAGTGGGAATTATAACCAAAATCCAACAAAAATTATGAGTAATTTAACCAAATCAAAACATTCAATTTATTAATAAATACTGTATTATTTAATTGGATAGTTTTTCTCAACTATTTGTAGTGATTTTAGATGTATGTAGTGTTGATTCTAGAATTTTCCAAGACTTGATTTTGGTGAATTTTGATTTTTACTAGTGATAGGTTGGCAACGAAATCAAATCAGAAAAAACGAATAACCGTTGATGAAGTGAACGTTAGAAGTTGTAGTTTTCAGTTTTTCTTTAAAAATTTGTCCAGTTCCTGTTAAATAATCAAAAATTAGCAATGAATAGACTCAAATTAGAGGAATTACAACGAAATATCTACTATTCTGATAAATATTATGATGATAAATATGAATATAGGTAAGTGATCAAGTTTTGACAAAACTGTTGACTTGTATTAGGCACAATTTTTTGGGATTTATCAATAATTTTGGTTGTTTTTTCGGTTTTTTCTAGACATGTAGTATTGCCAAAAGAAATGGTAAAATTAGTACCGAAAACACATCTAATGACCGAAGAAGAATGGCGAGGTATTGGTGTACAACAAAGTAAAGGTTGGGTACATTATATGACACATTCCCCAGAGCCCCATATTTTATTGTTTAAAAGGCCAATAACAACAAAACCACCAGTTCAAGAGAATGGCAAATAAAGAAAAAAACGTATCAAACAAAAATGATACACTTTTCTAATGTTTTCGTATTTTTCTATCTAAAAAATGTTTATATTGTTTAATTTCTTCTCTATCTATTCGTTTTGGGGATGAAAAAGTTGATTAAAAATATCGCATTTTCAATTGTTGTTGAAAAGTTTAAGTAAAATGGTTTGTGTATGGCGCTTGTTTTGTGTTGCTGGGCTTTAAATACAGCAGAAAATGGACGATTGTCTCTGCAGTATTTCTTTTGTGCTATTTTTAAACGATTTTTTCTTGTTCCAGTTTGAATTGTTTCTTCTAGAAAGTTATATGATAATGGCTGTAATCTGTAAACTAACATTTATTATAATAGATTTTTTTTTGTCTTAGGTATTGTAGATTATTTCATGTGGCAGCTTTGTGCTGCATTTAAAATATTTTTCAATAAATGTTTTTTAAAATAAATTACAGTGTTTGTCACCTGCCCACCTGAAATGTTAGCTTTTTGAACGATTTTACAATTCTCAAAATTCTCAAGCGGTCTTTGAACAGATATTACATTCGTTAACAGTAACGGATCCAGGCATTTGGTGATTCTGAAACCTGTTTTGTAAGGGGCCCCTTAGTGGCGTATAACAAAAAATTAGATACTATTAATCAATTTCTTACCACTGCCCTATTCATAAGTTTCCTTAATGAGACCTAAAGGGCTTCCGAAACTCAAGCTTCATCAGCTGAACTAGCTGAGCTACTCCTGGCAAACTTCTGAACTGGTTGTAGATATATTTTTGTCCATTTGTGAACATATCGTAGATTTTTTTTCGTTTACAAGACTGTTAGGGCTATAGCCCTGGCTATTTCCCTTCATTTTTTTAATAACCCTTTTTCTGTTTTGTTTTGTAGTAGTATTTTTTTCTTCCTTAATTGATCAAGATATACCGGTCTTTTAAATCGTCTAGGAACATAAGCGAAGAGGCACCGAGACGGGACTGAGGATAGCT
Organism: Iselma pallidipennis; assembly: GCA_037464855.1. Lineage (NCBI taxonomy): Eukaryota > Metazoa > Arthropoda > Insecta > Coleoptera > Meloidae > Iselma > Iselma pallidipennis. Next base: position 20,680 of record JAZBHA010000797.1, read on the forward strand.
TTACGGATTGTATGAAAGCGTAACAAGGACACAAATGGATACGTTTTTTTGGTGGAATTTCACCTATGTACTCCCATTCCCGCGTCGGCCTCTTCTCGCCCTCGCCTATGTACCTATACGATCCCACTTATTTGTATATGATAGATAACAGAAACAAAATAATTAGCCCATCATTTCTTTTCCTTACTTTTGTCTAAAAAAAAATGTTAGTAAAAAAACAAGGGACAGTAACAAGTGTAGGGCGTAGGGCAGATGGTACCCAAATAGAATAAGGTACTTAGCAGTTACACATGGCAGGTGTCCAAGAAGAAGATCCAAATGCAGGGAAAGTATTAAGATGTGCACAAAATAAGAAACAGTTGTTGTTAACCGCAATCCGTCAACAAAATACGCTAACCCAACGGCTATGAAAAGCAGCTGTATATTTTCTGTTTTGAATACAAAACAGGCAACCGATTATCGGAAAACAAGTTTCCAGCGATTGTCTCACGGTTTATATGCCACTTTAAAGGTCGTTCACCGGAAAATTGTGTAAAATTATATGAATTAGGTAAAATGTGTACATTGGGTATAAATAAGCAACCTGAAGGGTTGTATTCAGATTCGGCGTAGGTCTAAAGAAAGAAAAAGAACTTCACAAATCTGCTATTTGATGTTGTGTTTAATTAACAAGCTCTATACTCCTATTAGCCTATTAGCCGAGTCTTTTTAGTCAAAAGAAAAATTTTAATATTCTGCAGAAAACCCAGATGTAGTTTTCGGTAAGAATGTATTACGAATAGAGCTGACAATTTTATAAGCAAAAAAGAGGCAACTTATTTATTATTTTATTGTTCCAAGATTATGTAATCATCATAATAAGCCTCTTTATTGCAGAAATTAATTGGACTAAATTATTATTTTTTTAATTAAAATCCAGATAAAAATAGAAAACTGATCACAGTAATTCATCCTTATCTATAAGACCAATAACTGCAGGTATTTAATAAAAATAATAATAATTTAGAGATTTTGCTAAAGATACACAGATCCGTATCGGTCGGTGAGGCCATTAGCTAAGGACCGCCTTCGGATACCTTTTGACACGTACCTCAAGGGCCGAAATTATTTCGGACGGCTCTGATACTATGCCAAACACCAAAGATAACGCAGTACTTAAAGTTTATTGTTCCATTTTTTTTGTTTTGTTTTTAGATAAATGACCTACGTAATTTTTTGCTTAATTCCTATTCAGACTATATGAGATGGAATAGTTCTATATCAACAATCAATAATGAAATTGTTGCTATTATTAGTATTTTTTATTGTAAATTCAATAAATTGTCAAACTCTTACACCACCTCCTGGTTATATTTGGAAACCTGGTCCATTAGTAACACCAACTAGAGGTGAAATATGGCCACAAGTTCAATATGAAGAGAAAACTGATAAATTTCTAATTGTTGAACCATTGGAATTACAATTTATTGTAAGTTGTTACAGTTAATACAATATTTTCAAACATCCAAAAAAAACATTTTTTATTTTCAACATGGGCAGAAGAATTTTATTAATAATTTTTCAATCTGTAATCTCAGAAAATATATTTGTCTATATTGGTGCCTTACAGAAACGTGCAATACAAAGACAGCCCATTTTTTCAATCTCACAGATTGCCGCTAGTTTAAAATTAACTTTCTTATTTTCAAAAATGCATATTTACTTTGCAAAAATGCAGAAAACTTATTTGATTTCTTTTAGAACAATTTTCTTATAGTAAAGTTTTCCAATCATATTTCAGCAGAAATATTTTTTTTACAAATTGTGATCTCATTATAGATTACAGATAACTCCTGTGAAATACTAATTGACGCTATATCAAGGTATAAGATGATAATAACTCAAATTGCATTTGTACACGAAGAATATCAACTTGATTTAAAAAATAATTATTCCAAATATACGGAATTTAATGGTTATCTAAAAGATATAAAAATAACATTAACACAACCATGTAACGATGATGACTATCCATCATATAACATGAATGAGGAATGTAATTATTGAGTATCATTTTACTTTACTTTACACCTTTTCTTATTTCTTCATTTTTTCAGATATTTTAAATGTAACCGAATCGGACACTCAATTAAAGTCTGATAGTTTATGGGGTGTTCTGAGAGCTTTAGAATCCTTATCGCAACTAATTTATCTATCGGATGATTTAAAAACTGTAAGATTATCGATATACCTAAGTCTCTATTAATTCTTATCATTAATATCTCTCTCTCTCCCTTTGTTTTTCTATTAAGCTTTTGATAAATATGACAAATATTCATGATTATCCACGATTTACTCATAGAGGTCTATTATTAGATACATCAAGACATTATATAACAAAACCGTATTTATTACGTTTACTGGATGCAATGAGTTATAATAAACTGAATATTTTCCATTGGCATATTACAGATGATTATAGTTTTCCATATGAAAGTTATACTTTTCCTGAAATGAGGTAATTACGCCAATAGTGCCGGATCTACCGTAAAGCTAATGAAGTGGAATCTTCTGTGCCCCCAGAATCTCAAGCCCAATTGAGGGGCTCCTTAAAAAAAATACAAACTTCGGGACCCCAAATATCTAAATCTGTCACTGTTCAGAAATTTATTACGGTCCTTTTACAACTTTCCTGTATTATCAGTTTTATCAAATGAACTTATGACGGTCTTTTGGTTTGGTTTATTAGAGAGGAACAAAAATTAGCAATAAACCATAAATCAACTATTAGACAACGTTGTGCTCTCTGTCAAAACCTCTTTAGGGCTTTATAGAAATTAGAAGCAAACCTTCAAGATAGAAGAAAACCTTGACTGATGGTTGATTCATTATTTATTGCTTACCTTTGCCCTTCCCAATAGTCTAATCTCAAGACAAAAGTTAACAGAAGTTAAGTAGAAAAAGAGGTTTTTATGTATTTGGCACATATTGTATTGATTAAATTTACCTTTGCCGATCTAAGCCGTTTTCATTCTTTAAAATTTTGATAGTGGATCATTATGTTATTATTTGTAGTTTAAATGGTGCTTTCCACAAAGGCATGACCTATGATCAAAAATCCATCAAAGAAATCCAAAAATATGGTCAACATCGTGGTATTCGTGTATTACCCGAATTCGATACACCCGGTCATACATTATCATGGGGTTTAGGTAATAAAAATCTACTAACACCATGCTATAATGATCAATTGGAATTAACTGGTGCTATGGGTCCAATTGATCCCACAAAAAATACAACATACGAATTTCTTTTTGAATTATTTGATGAAATCAACGATGTCTTTATTGATAATTATCTTCATATTGGTGGTGATGAAGTTGATTTTTCATGTTGGTACGTAAATATTACAAATTTTTTCCTTAAAAAATAACTTTTTTTCAAAAAATAATCACAGGAAAAGTAATCCAAATATCAGTCAATTCATGATTGAAAATGGAATTGAAGGTGATTATGTTGCATTACAAACAATGTTTACACAACGAATTATTGATTATTTAAAACAACATCAATTGGAAACAATTGTGTGGGAAGAAGTTTTTGTTGATGGTGTGGAAATACCACAAAACACAGTTGTACATGTATGGAAAAACGAAAGATACCAATCGGTTATGGATAATGTAACGCAAGCTGGATATCCAGTAATTTTATCGTCTTGTTGGTATTTAGATCAATTAGCAAATGGTGGTGATTGGATGAAATTTTATTTATGTGATGCACAGAATTTTCTTACCAATGATGAACAAAAATCATTAGTATTAGGTGGTGAAGCTTGTATGTGGAGTGAAGTTGTTGATGATACAAATTTGGAAACCAGAGTATGGCCAAGAGCTTCAGCTGTAGCTGAAAAATTATGGTCCTCAGAAAGAGATAGTACAGATGTTTTTGTTATTTTAAATGCTGCTCGACGATTAGAGGAACATACTTGTAGAATGAACAATAGAGGTATACGGACACAACCACCAACTGGTCCAAGTGTATGTCTATCATCAACTTCAACGATTATTTCAACGAAAAATTCATCAGCTCATGCTGATATGTTAGGAAATGTTGATTGTTTATTTTGGATTTTCATTACAACAGTTATCTACAGTTTACTTAAGAATAATTAGTTTTAAATAATGTTCTTTATATGATATCTCTAGTAAGAAACGTTTTTATTGTCTATTAATGGGATAAAACAAATTATATAACTAAAGGGCGCCACAGACGCTCAAGCTTATCCATGTACTTGAGTAGTACGACAATTCCTTGACTGAATGTATGTATTCGTATGTTGTATATGTTGACAATACCCCCGCTAATCATCAGCACAACAACAACGAACAGAAACATCAATATCGGCTCGACTTTGTTCATGCCAAGTAAATCTGTTCAAGTATCTACCCACATGCTCTTACTTGACAACCTACGCAAATTTACGCCTGTGCAAGCCGGTATGCCACCACACACGTTCCATCTTGTTCAAACATCCATGCAAATGTAAGTAAAATGATGGATAGATTGGAGCGTCCCTATATTTCCGTATCTGCAACAAGGATGCTCTCGAGATAATTCCTTCACAATCGTATTCGGATACTTTGTGAGTTTGATAAATTCCAAGGACTGTGTAGTAGCGTTCTGCCTAATTGATCATTTATATTGAATAAATAGATATCTGGAGACAATTCCAGAATAATTCTTCTTTATAAAAATCTATTATAGGGATAATGATCCTTTTCAGGAAATAAATTTGAAGGATAATATTATTCAGCTTACAAAGGCTACTTAATTGATTATAATTATGTACATGAAAGGCGGTCGTTTCAATTTTTTTTGTCAACACCTCAAATTAAGAAGTACCAGGATTAAGATCAAGGACTATTCCAAAATCCCTTAATCATTAAATTTCACCGTATTAGGGAATTTTTATATTTAATAGTCATGAAGGATATTATTTATGCAAAAAAATTGGGTTTTGACCCAAAATGATGAAATTTGAAAGAATTCTTGCAACATGATGCAAGATATTTCAATATAAAACGCCATCAGGATTCTCGAAGTTTAACCAACCGGTTTCATTCCAGACACAGCTACCAACAAAAACGATCAATAATCTACTAGGCGACGTCGTATAGAGGGCGTCGTCTATACAAAGCTTTAAAAGCTCTAGCGCTACTCCTGAAAATTTTCCACTATCAATAAATTAATTCAAAAACAGTTCACTCTATACACACGTACTACACGGAAAAAAAAATTGAAAGAAATTCTATATTAATAATCCTGTCCAATTGAATCCTGAAAGCAATTTTAGACAATTGGTACAATTTTGGTAAAGACGCCTACATGAGTTGCAACAAAAGCATCAGCCTTGCGGCGTCGTCACTATATGTGCATAATGTGTGCTGAAATTCCATCAATTGTCTACGTATAGAAAGACGCGTCGGATCTATTTCGGAAGGCGTCACAATGACGTCAAGATATACGCCCCCAAAAATCGATCTATAACTAACCATGCTTAGTTTATCGTCAACCGTTTCCTCTAATATAACAGACAAAGACAAACGAAATGCCGATGGTTGGAAGAAGAATTTTCTTTTCCAAAGAAAAAAGAAGTTGAAAGTTTTTCATACGTAGGAGGTTGATATTGGTCTGGCCATACAATTCTTTTTTTCTAATAAAACTATTAATAGCGATCTATTGATTATTTTCGAATATTATTTTAAGCTAACTATAAAGTTGAACTACAATCAAGTATTTGTTAGCTTTTCAAAATATAATTCAATGATAAATTATCATACAATTTGTGCGTATTTTGGATATAAATAATGACGTCTTGTTAAGCACGTGCTTTATGAGAGAGAGGGAAAGGGAAGAAAAACTAAATTTGTTTAAATTCGAGGTGCCAACTCCAAAATATTATTGACTAAAGTTTACAATTTGATTACTTTGTGTTACATAACAAAATCGAATTTTTGTCATTTTCCAATAAAGCACTCAACTTGTTTGAAATAATTTTTTATTAAATTAAAAGGTTGTACTAAAATATGAGACGACAAAAGGGACCTAAAACGATATGTTACACAGGTCGAGTTGACAGTAATTCCATTATTAAAACTACGATGAGGGAGCGGGCGGAAAAGTTCAGAATTTAGGTGAGAGCTTTCAACAGTACATAGTGTACTGAAAATTTCAACAATAATTTTGTTCCAGTAATCTGTCTTGTTTAATTCAAATAAAGAATAAAACCAGTGGCGGATGCAGGTTTTCGTGGGCCCGAAGTTTTTGCTCTTTGAGGGAGTCCAAAAATTATGTATTTTAAGGAGCCCCTCTGCTACGTACACCAAAAAATGTTATCAAGGGGGCCCATGAAACTAGCTTCATAGTAGATCCCCTACTGACTAAAACAGTTGATAGAAATAATCAAAGAGTACTTAAAGCACATAAGCGAACTATTAGAATCTCATGTAAAGATTGTAAGCACAATTTTTCCAATTCCGGGGCTTGATATGGCATGGAGCTGCAACTCCATTGGTACCAATTACGACCAGCTCCTGGTGAAACATTTTAGTACTTTATACATACATTTACGATTACTTTATTATAGATTAAACTAATAAAAGTCATCGCTACAAGCATTAAACTAGTATTTACTGCTTAGAATTTAATCGTCGTTGATGAGATTGATCCTAAAAAATAATCCTAGAATTAGCAGCTGTATGTTTGAGGGTGGAAATGGTTACAATTTCTTAGGATTTCTATGATGATTATGATCACGACTGTGAATAATTATATTAGTAAACTTAAAGGTTTGAAGAAATTTCCAAAAATTGGCATCATTTTCGGTCAGAATTCTCTCAAAAAAGTTTCCGATTTTTCGAAAAACCAAACAGTTTGTAATTGTCGGAAATAAGATCGAATCTATTAAATAAATAATGACATCCGGCATTTTCCGGTATTTTTGTCATCAATACAATGTAGATTTCCTATCATTAAATATTAATTGCCATCTTTTTATCTATAGAACCCACGCATTGTGTATCGTTAACATCAGCAACAATTTTTTTTCCGAAAGGCTCAATTTTAATGAAACTAAAATTACACGATAATTATCATTAACTAAATAATAATAATAATAATAACATAAAAATCTAATAATATCATAAAAGAAAACGTAACCTTTTCCACTGATTTAAGTGTAAGTATACTTGAAAAGATTTGAAGGTGGATATTCCGGATGTACGCAAAAGCTCGTCGGATGTCTGGGTCCGGGAACATGGGTCGATTGTTCCCGGAATTTACCGTAAACAAGCGATCATCCATACAATCAATAATTCGGATCTTTTCTCATCATATAGTATATAAAAGTTCGATCCAGTGTAACAAAGACAGATGAATAGAGACCAAGAAGGATAGATGACTACGAACGGAGAGCTTTAAGCTTCGCGACCTAATTTAAGAAAGGAGTTTCGATATGAACCAGACATACGATATTTTAGCAGGAGGCGAAAAATTCCACTCATTTTTTTTTAATATCTCATCAAAATTGAGATTTAATTTGAGGAGAAGAAACTGTCTACGGTAAATCCTGCTGGGCTCACCAGCAGGAATTGTCGAGATATATTTAGAAAAGTAAAACAAGCGAAATTGTTGGCGCCAATTAAAATTGTCTGCGAAATTTCATTGAATTGAAATTAAACAAATATATATCTATTATAATTTTAAGGGGGGACTTTTATGAATGGAAAAGCTTCCATCAAAACTGTTTTCCTGTTTTAAGCTGAAAGCTTTCTGCGCATTGAGTTGTTCACTCCTGGTCCGAATCTAACCGTACCACCTCAATAGTTTTAAGTTCGATTACAGTCAGTCGTCAGAAAACCGTGTAACAGTTTAAATGTGCCATTCTCGGTTTCAGTTCAATATTTCCATAGGGTTGAAATTCGCTTAACAATACACGTGAACAAATTATTGATTCCAACCACGACTCAACAGCAGAAAAAGAGCGAACAAATTAAAAAAAAAAACAACCGTAGAGAACAGAAGCTTTAACAATAATATAAATAATAAATAAAGGATCTATAGTGTGATATTTATATGTTAACATGGGTTAAAAATTGTTGCCACTTTTTTTGGGGAAGGAATTTTTTTCGATTAAAAAAAGTAGACTCGCCGAATTTCCAATATAATCTGCAACAATCCGTGTGCTGTGTATATATAATTGAAATTTTTTTATTGAATTTATTAAAATAAAATAGAAGAAAGACTGTTAAACAAAAAAAAAAGTTCGCAATGTCGAATAAAACACCGGAATTGACCCGTAACGGTCATGAATTGGCCCCATTAAATTCCCGGACTAATGATGGCAATAGTGGCAGTGGTACTACAAAGCCAGGCGTTAAAATCGTATTACAAGGTCCTCGTGGTTCGATTATATCAAGAGGCAGTAATATTATTGATGGTGATCCGGATCGGGCAGCATGGTCCGGCAAAATGCAATTCTTTCTGTCAATTATCGGCTATTCAGTTGGTTTAGGAAATATCTGGAGATTCCCGTATCTATGTCAACAGAACGGTGGTGGTAAGTTATCATTTGAATAAACCAACAAAAAAGACATGGAATTTCGGAAAATTTTTGATAATAAAACGAATCAAATTCATTGGAACGTTTGATTCAGTTTTAAATAGAGGAAGGTCACAAAATAGGTTTCTAGTTCTATGTCTTAACAGGATCGAAATTGATAATGCGACCCTCTCACTTAGGAACATATTTATCCGACAACACACAACCATTCTTGACCTTGCTTAAATTAAATAGAATTGTATCGTATTTATGAATAATATTCAATAATTCCAATGGGTTCATTCATTAAGTTCTAGAACTAATATAATTGAATAGATGTCTCGTTTAAGAAAGGAAAAAAACCGGCAACTTTCGTTCCATTCCCTTTTTGAATAAATTACTATTTATAACTAAAAAGTTTTATTGAATGCTAATAATAATCTTAATAATCCATGTCTGTAATTTACAATAAAAGTTTAATAGCGAGATAAAGTGCGATAATTTGTGCCTTTTTTAGAACATAAAAGTACTGACACACACAAAAACGACGATACGAAATACCCTTTTCTCTTACAAAGATTGTATTTTCTGTAGGGAAAACCCTTATTTCCTCAAGTTTTATCTTTTTTAATTTTCTTGGAATTCACCAAAAAAACAAAGTATCTGTCCAATTGTTAGATGCTGTATTTAGTCAAGAAGCGTGGCCTGTATATGATTCTGCTTTTTATAAATGATGATTTAAACGAAAGAATCTTTCAGAAAGCGAAATTTTCTCTACTTCGATACTCGTCCGAACTGTAATAAAGTTATTTTAAATTCACCTGTAAATCTTTGTGGAATTTGTGTTCAGTTTATTCTCAACGTCACTTTTAAATCTATTTTATAAATATAACACAAATAACTAAAGGTTGTTCTAAAATAAAATTGTCAATGGGAATTCCTCCTCAATTCAGATACATTGGAAAGTATTCGATTTTATTTCAAGGAAATTTTTTATGTTTGTTCATAAAAATAAATAAGAAACACCTTTTTTTTCACTTTTCTGTTTGTAAATAAGCTTTATTATTTTATTAATTCTTTGATGTGTTTCGAAATTAATTCTAATTATTCTAAATTGAAAATATGGAATAAGATTGTATATGTTTTCTGATTTATTCAAATATAGATTTTGCTAAAAATATTCCCGACACTGTCCCGGATATGTGCCAATATTTCTTCATAAAAATTACTATAAATAAATATTAGACAAACGACGTCTTATGTGTGATGGTGTGATTAATAATTAGAAGGAAAATTTTGAAAATGTTTGATAAACGGAAATTGCAATGACGTTTATCGTTATATTACACAACAATAATCATAATTAAAGAATGTAGTCTTTTTGTTAATTGCAATTCATTAATATAATTGGAATACCTAATAATAATGATAAACATGTTATCTTTTGATATGATGCATATGGTTTGATATTTCATCTAAATAAAAATAGCTATAGCATTAGTGATAATTTACCCAGTACATGTTTTTGTCTTTTGATAAATCAGCCGATAATCGATTAACTCAGGATACAGTAGAGCGTTGCTTATATGAAATAATTAAGGTCAGACCTCTTCCAGATAATCGAACATTTGATTTGTATGTATATTTGAATAGGTATTTCACAGTAATTAACAAACAAAGGAGGAAAACTGGCTATACAGATGATCCCAGATAATCTATGACCTACAGTATGGGTTAAATAAGGGATTCAACCATCGAATATCCAGGTTGAGAGCCCCTTTCGAATCAAGCGACTCTGAATCAATCAGAATCAACCCGATTCGCACAAGCCAGCATGTACAAGAAACAATAGAATCGCTCACGTATATTCATTCACACTGCCTCAATGTGAATGAGTCTAATTCAGTCCATTCTAATTATGATTTGGTTAGTCTGATTTATGAATCAATAGCATTTAGTAAAAGACAACAGTATATTATATGACGCTAGTGATAACAAGAAATCGCTGGTTCTGATTCAACCTGTATAATATTTGAATTAATTACTGAAATTCTTCATATTATCGCCAATTAAAATCCAAATTAATTTTCTGCAAGATTGCCTTTATTGCAAAACTCCCTTTCAAATTAGATGAATTTGTCAAACAAAATTTATTCCACTTTAGGAGAGAAAAGCTAATAAATTAAAGTTTTATAATCTATCTACATCTTTCTCTAACACTCTTAGAAAGTTTATCAACGAATTAATACAATACCTATGAAGGTCTACGAACTTAAATCAATATTTATACGATTCGATCAAAATACTCTCTTTTTGACTTGACTAGGATAGATCAAAATTAAAAGTTTACCCTTATGCGGAGATAGAGAGAATCAACAGAGAGGAAGAAAATTTCGATTGTTGTTGTGGTGAAAAAAATTACTTAAAATGACTAGGGTGAATTGTATTCTCCTCCGGAATGTTGAAATTGTTTTTACTTGAATAGATGGAACAATAACAGCTAACAAGTTACAACACAAATGTTGACAAGAGAAAATACAAAAGGTTTCAATTAATTAAGGCTTGAATGTATTTCACGAATTGAAAGGTTCATAATGAAAGCTGGACCAATTGTAAGAATACAACAGGTATAATACCAATAGTGGGCCCATGATACATTTGATGGTGGCCCTATAGTTTATTTGGACTTGGAAAGAAAACAATGTACCATAAAAATAATCATCTGTTTATTTTACAAAAAAGTACCCCACCGGAAAATTCCTGCCAGTTTTTCCACAGTTTTTCTATACAGAGATGTGATTTGTCGCTAAAATTTTCTCAAAAGAGTTTGTCGGGTAATGATGTAGCAAAAAATTGGATATAACTGTCTAGCACTTTTTTTTAAGAAGACATAAAGCATTTACTTCAACTGCTACACTTTACTACTTCCGAAAAAGCATGAATATTTTTCAGATGATCATCATGATAGTAGCGGAAAGGAATTAACGCCTGTGCAGCGAGAGAAATTCTTTTGAGATATCTAGGTGGGTGATTCTGGATTTCAAAGTGGTGTAGCAGAAAATAGCGCAGTTACGCAGAGCACAGTATCAGGAAGAATTAAATACATAGTGACAGTACCGGCCTGGCTTACTTTCGACCGGGGAGAAGTTTATAAAAAAGGAAGATACCTATACAGCTGACAAGCAAAAAAAGTACCTTAAAAAGGATCGGTGGCACTTAAATATTATTTGCTACCTGGGGATATCTCCCCAAATTCTCCCTACATTGGCATATAGAAGTAAATGATTTCTGGCTTTAAAAGCAGTGCAATTCAAATTCCTGATTGATATATCAGGTACTCCTACCCTGCATGTGGTTCGAATGCTTCATTTACTATTATAGTATTTGCAGTAAATGCTGAAGTATAAGCTATCTAAAGTAAAGCAAATACTCCGAAATAAAAGAAGAAGCAAATGCTTTTGCTGTGACCTACTATTGCATAGTAAATGGTTTTGCTTTTACTTCATCAAGCATTTGTTTCGATTTTATGCATACCACCCGTTGTCTTCCAAAAACAGATCTCAACGGTTCAAGATAAAATTAATTCGGCACGTGGCATATTAGGGCACAAAAAAAAACTCCGAATAAGATAAGAACGTAATATTTCCAAGGAATTCATTTATTTCTGGTTACTTGAGATTTTCAAGATATAAAAATTCCAAGCATACCAACCTCTATTGATCATCTAAAATTTAGAAGAGCTTTATGCCTTTAAGAAGCTAAAACTTAAAATAAATAATACATATAAATAATATAATCAATACATTTCAGAGTGGAAATCTCCCAGACAAACAGATTATATAAGTTAGCGATTTTCAGCAATACTAATCTGAAAATCTTTCATTACAACAATATATTTTGTACTTTTATAAATGTTATTTTCAAAAGATTCTATCATATCCGGTTATAACAGATACAGACGGTATTACATATTTAATGAACAAAATAAAGGAAAGGGGGAAAATTGTAACTGTTTGATGAATTATTAAATGATTGAAGGTGAATGACTTTGCTAAAAATTCATGAATAATTGGAAAAATAAAAACACAATTAAATATAGATATGAACCTCTCGTTGCAGCAGGAATTTCAAATCCTGAAAAGTAACTGAAACGATGATAGGTATAGGTATAGACCCGATTATCTTCAATTTAGCGTAATAGAATTTCTTCTAAATCGATACTAGGACGACCTTCCATAATATTTGTATAAAATTTGTGGAAAATTTTCAGCAGAAATCTCGTTACTAGCTTTACTTACAATTAGATTTTCCATCTATTTTCCTTTTTCTAAAAATACTTTCCTGCTACAAGTGTTGATTTAAATGTTTGCCCTTTTTTTAAAGGAGGTTCTGTAGTGCAATCAACACACGCACATAAACACACAGGGAAATAGTACGCATATAGATGACTTTGTTTACTTAAAAACACTCATCTTAAAGCTTTTGGCATAAATTACAAAATACGACACGTGTCAATTTAGAGACTATTTTCCCGACCTAGTTATAGACTGTTGTTCCATGTTCCATTTAAAGAGAACCATATAACGCTATTATCATATAGTATACAGGGATTTTCCATATATTCTCATATCGATTAACTACGTCGTTATAAAAAGAGAGAGCTTTTCTTTCCTGAATAATTTTCCAAAATTATTCATTCAGTATGGAATCGTATACTTGACGTCCGAATGTGGTTGGTATTGATTTATGATGCTAGTAGTGATACTGCGGAGAAAATTGATTAGGCGAAGGGATCGTGATATAATACCAGTTCTGATTTAAAAATAAACTAAACAGTTACCCAAGATTTTGACCTAATGAACTTGACTCTTTTTCCAGGGGCTTTCCTGATACCATTCCTCATTATGTTAGTCTTGGAGGGCATTCCATTATTCCTAATTGAATTGGGTATTGGTCAAAAGATGCGTTTAGGATCATTGGGTGTATGGAATACAATCCATCCATGGTTAGGTGGTATTGGTATCTCTTCCTGTATTGTTACATTCTTCGTAGCATTATATTACAACGTGATTATTACTTGGTGTTTCTATTATCTGTTCAATAGTTTTCGGGTAAGCTTATCAATAAAAAAAACAAGCTATGAATCACAGATTTTAATATTAATCTCTTTAGTATCCATTACCATGGGAGAGTTGTCCAAAAATCAACGGTACAGTCGTCCAAGAATGTCACAAATCATCAGCTACAGCATATTTCTGGTATCGTACAACACTGGATGCGGCACCTTCAATTGATGCACCTGGCAGTCCGAAATGGTGGATTGTTTTATGTTTACTCTTATCGTGGGTGGTTGTTTTCTTTATTGTAATGAAAGGAATTCAGAGTTCTGGAAAAGTTGTTTATTTCACCTCAATGTTCCCATATGTAGTACTTACAATTTTCTTTATACGAGGCATTACATTGAAAGGTGCCAGTGCTGGATTAGCCCATATGTACACACCAAAGGTAAAGTTTTTCTAGTAATTTTAATAATTTTGAATCAAAAATTTTTGATTTTTAGGTGGAAAAATTGTTGGATCCGAAAGTATGGCTAGATGCAGCGACTCAAGTTTTTTATTCGTTTGGTTTAGCATTTGGTTCATTGATTGCATTTGGTTCTTATAACACACCGAAAAATAACTGTGTCCGTGACGTGATACTGGTATCGATATGTAATGCAATAACTGCAATCTATGCAAGTATTGTGATATTTGCCATTTTGGGCTTTAAAGCTGTTAGTAACGTTGAAAGTTGTATTGAAGAGTAAGTTGATTTTTTTTCATTCTCCTAGTAACTGGAATTTTTATTTATTGTTTTTTCTCTTTAGTAACAAAGAATTCTTAATAAATAATGGATATTTTGCTAAAATGGATGTATCAAAAATTTCCGATTCATTATATGAGGAAGCACTGAAAACTATTAATAATAGTGCGATCAAGGAATGCTCTCTTGCCACTGAACTAAATGCTGTAAGTTATACAAATTTTATTGTCTTTATTTAAAAGATCCAAATTTTCCTTTTTCTTCGCGGTTATAGTATAGATCTCCCGCTAGAATCAATCCCTATCCCCAATTTCACTACAGTTTTACTTGTACGACGATTTTGATGAAGCCTGTCCTACGTTATTATCATTTACTTTATCTTTTTGGAAGGATACGACAGGGACGCAAAAACGTTTTCTGTACATGGGCGTCAAAATGTTTTTTGCACAGCGGTGCCAACATGTTTTTTGCAGAGCGGCGCCAAACTTTTTTTGCACGACGGCGCCAAAATGTTTTTTGCACAGGGACACCCACTAGGCACGCGGTGGCACTGCGCTTGACAAATATAAATAGAGCATAGTTTACTATGAAAGATACTTTTACAGGAAAATAATTTTGCAATTTGGAATCTGTTGAACTCGTTGCTCTATAACTTTTTGTCCCAGTGCTCCATTTGTTGATGGTGCTTCGTACACCTAGGCGATCGTTCTGCTGGCTTCTTTACACCAGCCGAATAGGTCATCTGTGCAGTCTGGCTAAAGCACTTCCATCAATTGAATGGACACAACAGGCAACCTATCCAGCCTGGATCCAATTACAACTGACAGAAATCATTTAAGTCTGATTGAAGTGCTTTTTTGTTTGGACACGCTCTGATCAAGTTGACACTAAGTATCCTGGCTCTGAAAGATACAGTTTACGGGACCCCTTCAGATTGAGACAAATACCAACTTAAAAAAAGAAGAAACCTACACTTTTGGCATCTTTAAAGCCCCTAAGCAATTCCCTTTTTTCCTAGTCTATCTTATCGTTAGATTTTTTTCCTCTCACCTTCCTTCCCTCAAGTGGTGACTTTTTTTGCGCAAACTTTTTTGTCCATATTTTAATTTAATTTTTTTTTGGCGGGAAGGCTGCTGAAGGAACTGGTTTGGCATTTATCGTCTTTACGCAAGCTATTGTTGAATTACCTGGTGCTCCATTCTGGTCTGTGATATTCTTTATGATGTTATTGTCATTGGGTATTGGTTCGCAAATTGGTATATTAGAAGGAATGTTATGCACAGTTTTCGATATTGAAATATTTAAACGTATCCGAAAACAGTATATCACTGGTGAGTCAGTTAATTAACAAAAACAACCATTTTTCAAAATTAATTCAACTTTTTTTCTTCTAGCTATCGTTTGCATTATTTGTTTCATTGTTGGTCTAATTTTTACAACCGGTGCTGGTGAATATTGGTTAGGAATGTTTGATTCATTTGCTGGTACAATTGGATTAGTTGTTGTTGCATGTTTGGAAATGATATCAGTAATATATATTTATGGTCATGAGAAATTTACAAAAGATATACACGATATGACCGGCTATAAACCTGGTATATATTGGCAAATAACATGGAGATTTTTAGCACCTGTTATTATGGTTGTTATATTGGTATCATCAATTGTTTCAATGGTTATCACACATCCACGGTATCAAGCTTGGATTGCTGATTTGGTATATGATTAATTGTTAAAAAATATGCAAAAGAAGTGCATAAACAATAAATGCAATTTTAGGGGAAAACTGTGGAAACACCATATCCTGGTTGGGTGTTAGGTGTGGCCGTTGCAATGATAGCTGCTGGAGTTCTTCCGATTCCGATAGTATTCCTTTTGAGACGCTATCAATGCTTGAAAATGGATATTAACATACATGAAGGCTCAATTAGACGTATCGATACAACTGTATCAACTAAAGAAATGATAACTGATGTGGACGTAAGTAAAATTTCCGGTTTTTTTGTATTTTTTTGACTCAATAACGCATTAATCATGATTGTAATAAATTGTGTTCTGTAATTATTTAACTGTAGTTGAGCTAACATTTTATTATAATCTATTAATTGGCTAGGAACAATTAACGAGTCCAGATGGGCCTTGTATCACAGCCACCAACACGCTCAAAAATAAATTTACAATTGGAGATTTTGAAGTGTAAAGTAAGTAGAATTAAAGAAAAGATTGATGCATGCCTTTTGCTCGCCTAATTGTATATTAATTGAAAGATTTCCTTACAGAAAAACTTATAGATTTTCTTGAATTTTTCTAGTTGGACGACGTTGATATTGGACCTCTTGGACAATACCATGATGATAGTGATTCGGATGACGATGATGATGATGGGCCTCAAGTCAATAACCGTCTAGGAAAAAACTTTCGTATGGAAGTTATGGATGATTACTGATAAGAAATGTCAAAAAATTTCATAATATAAATTAGTAACTTCCTAGATTTAATTCCCGGTTCAGTTTAATTAGAAAAAAAATGTGTGGAAGAAAAATAATCAAATTCGACATCTCTTATCAATAATTATTAATGAATTGTTATTAATTAGATTTTTAGGTAGTTGTTGTAAAACAATTGATGTATTTTACAATGTAAATAGTGTAAATACGAGTACTTATTTTAGTCAAAATGAAGAAGAAAGCGCGAAGAAGAAGAAAAGATATACACACTGTATTTCAGTATAAAAAATATTAATTTAAATATTAAAAAGAAAAATTTAGTAATATTAGTTGTATTATAATATAGTATAGTGCCAAGTTGTAAAAGAATCTGTGTTATCATATTCTATTAAATTATAATTAAAAAAAGATTATTTGAGAGAAGAAACCCAGAAACTTTCAAAACTTATCATCAATAATTTTCAACAGTTCCTCTTAGTTTTTGGGTTGATTATATTAAATGTTTATTATTAAACAAAAAGCGAGTTATAATACAGTGGAACAGGCTTAACACGATACCGTGGAGACCTTAGTGTTAATCGAATGGTTGTCTGTACATTTTAAATGAGCTACCGCTGGTCGGGACCCGAGGCCACTTCGTTCGTGTTAAGCTGTGTTCCACTGTATTCAAAGTGGTTTTATAGCTATAAATGTATTTTTTTAAGAATAAAATAAACAACACTGGCTCTATACTGTAGCTTTAAAATTTTGAAGCGAAGCTTATTAATAAAAAGTAGGATCGCCTAAAATAGGCTCTTTTGGTTGATAAGAATAATACAGTCTTTGTAAAGATGGTATTATTAAGATCGATCAAAAAAACTATATTGTGAACGAAAAGAAAACAATAATGAAATTTTCACAAATACTCACTATCGTTAATTTTGTTTGGAATTTATTTTTGTTTTTTTCTACAATTTTCCATAATTTTCTCATTAATTTATATTTATATAATAAATGAAAACTGTTATTTTTTATTTAGTTTTTTCGTTCGTTTCTTCATCATTTATTTATATTTTGTTTAATTTAATATTTCAATCATACACATTCTACGACCCCATTTTTGAGAATTGTTTTTTTCGGAAATTGAATGTGTGCCTCAAGAATTAGATGTATTTATCAAAGAAAAAAAAAGAAAAAAAGAATCAAACCCAGTGTGATTTTCAACCTGTTCGTAAATTTTCGGCCTTTATCATTCAACAACACTGTATTAATACTAAAATCAGTAGAAGAGTCTTTGTTAGCATGTTCGATAATCGCTCTTGTTGTAACCGATCGGTAGCACTGATAGTATAGTGTCACCGACATCAAACAACCAATAGGGGTTGTTTGAAAATCGAGCACTTTGACTTGTTCCGGTTACCATCAACGTTACCGCCACGTTTCAGATCAATCGCATGATAAGAGCGAGTATCGAACATGATGTAAATTCTAGTCATACCCATTAAAACATGAGCTTTAGATAATACGCTTGTCGCTTATAGTTCTTCCATTTTCTAAAAAAAATCAAATCATTCCATCTTCAATTAATTGAAAGAAAAAAAGCATTAGCACACTGTGTTTGAATATTCTTTCTTGCATTAATTAAATATTGAAACTAAGAAACAATAAATTTGATATAAGTGTTACTAATTTCGATGTTGATGTATTTGAGATTTTATTCGTTTTTTTTTTGTTTGTTTTTGGATTATTCATAAAAGAAACGTTTAAATGTTGCACATTTTACAAATATTTTGCACACACACACACACAACCAACTAAAACTGGCAATAGTATGATCTGTTACCTAAATAGGGTGATTATTGCACTGTTTTTTCCCCAAATTTTTATAATAATTCTATTTCAAATATAAGTACAATTAAATGAATTGCTCAGAAAATAAAGAGAAAAAAAACATAAGTAAAACATTATTTTCCGTATAAAGAAAGTGAGTAATTTTTATCGATTTTTGTCCTATTCGGTTTCAAGATTTTTCTTCAAAACCGAATAGTCAGTGAAGTATTAACAATAAACAGTAAACAATAATTGAGAAAAAATAAACAAATTATTGTTTATAGATTAGGCAAAAATAATAATAATAATAATGATAATCTTAAATAGAAAAAGGGAAACCCCCCCCATTTAATTTGGTGTTTTATTTGCTTTCCTTTCAGTCAAATTATTGAAAGGAAAAATTGTGAACTTTTTATTCTTTTATAAAAATTACTAAAGTTTCCCTTAATTAAAAAAAAAAACGAGCAAAGTAAATCGTTTAGTTTTCTAGTGATCAAGAACAGCATGATTATGATGATAGAACTCTAGAGCAAAAGGAAAAATTGTAAGACTGTTTTTGTTTTTCGATTAAAATGTAAAATGATTACAAAATGTGTATTTAGAAAGATGGTAAAAGAAAAATAAATAAATAAATAAATAAAGAAAATAAAGAATTATTGGAAAATAAATTTGTTTTTTATTCTATCAACCAGACCGGGCCGATCAGACCTGAGGCAAGTCTCAAAAAACGGCGCCTTTTAAAACTTTGTATCTCTAGCATGTCTCAAAAACGACGTCTTTTAAAATTTTGTATCTTTAGGATGTCTCATTGTGGCACCTATTTCAATTCGGCGCCTGAGGCAGCGGCCTCGCCGCCTCACCTATGGGCTCGGCCCTGCTATCAACTATCAACCCAAGTTTTTGTTAATCCATTTAAAATCTTTAAATATTCATTTATTCAATCAATCAATATATGTATGGTTTTTTGTACTAAAAGAGTGCTTAATAGAACAAATATAATTATTGTGTAGTCAAGACATATAAGTACCTACATAAAGGGGTGGTAATTACAGCTTGCTAAAGCCACGTGGCTTTTATATTTGTTATTTATTTAGTTTTATTGTTTATTTTAGTTATGTTTGTATGACTTTTTTATGTTATTTCGATGAAACACATTAATGATTTTATTATGAAATTTCCTTAGATATTAATGGAAAAAATGTAGTTTCTGAAAACTACCCTATCGGTAAACCTCCAAAAGGAGTTATTTAAAGGGCAGTCAAAAGCACTTTACTCAAACGAAAATCACAACAATCAAGAGACCCAATATTTACTCTTCGTATACAATATTGAAACCTCATCATTCCTCTAGGGAGTAGGGTATATTAAGGGTATTTTTATTATGCCCTTTTTATTATGCAGTTTTAAGTTGCTGTTAAAAACCTCCAAGAGTCAAAAGGTCATAGTTTGCCCTTAATATTAATTATCATTACCTGTTTACTAGTGTAGAAGGAATTTACAGTACCTACTTTCAGGGCCGGACTGGCTTACCTTGGCCCCGGGGGAATTTATAAGGAAAGAAGATATTTCTTCAGTTGATGATCAAAAAAAAAAAATACCTTAAAAGATTATCAGTGCCACCCCCCCCCCGCCAACGCAATTTGGGCCCAAAAAACTCATTGGCCCCGGGGAAATCTCCCCATAAACCCCCGCCCCTGACAGTCCGGTCCTGCCTACTTTAAAAAGTTATAAATGTTGTAAAACTAAATTCTGTGATTCGATTTACGACAAAATTCATAAATGGACATTTTACTTAAGGTTAGTTTCATAATCAACTTTAAGTCAAACGTAAATTCTGAACAGGGCGCCGAAAGGTACCGAGCCGGCACTTAAATCCACTAATCACACATATTGGAACATTTAGCAATCAATTATTTATTTCCCACTATAATTTTATCTTTCCCATAATATCTTTACATTTCGACCCTCCATTTATTTGTTAATTATTAATGGCTAAATCTGAACTAGAAAAAATGGTAAACAAAATCTGTTTTTTATATGTAGATAAAGTATTTTTACGTCCCCATAAAATACAATAAATGTAAAAATATCTTGTTACACCCTATAATATATGGCCAATAAAAAAGAATTGACAATTATAATTTACATCCTATTGTCTTATCATTATCTTTAAACGAGTTGACATAATTACTAATTTTCAAAAAACTCTTATCGGCAATTAATGTATTGTAACACCTACTTATATTTATTATTTCACTTCCTTAATTGAAAGGATTCAAATTTCCATTCTAAAATAACATTTTTCTTATCAAAAATAAGACTTTTACATGAAATTCGTCTAGAAAAATGGGTCAATTTTAATTAAATATGTAGACCGGTTAAATATGTACTTTAGAAAAAAAATCGGTTATTGGAAAATCTATATTTCCACCCATTAAATCGTTCATTATTCCATCCAGTTTAACTTGAAAGTTTATAGTTATTATCAAAGTAGTATATTCAATATTTTTAACAACTAGAAGAAGGTAAGTTGCCTCTTTTTCGCTAATTGATCTAATCCCAACAAAAAATAGATTTGAAATTTTGAAAATTTAAACTAATTAAAGTCCATTCACTGAAATTTATCCGACTTTATCGGGACTTGAACTCCGAATCCGATAAAGTTCAAAAAAATCAAAAATCAAAATAAGAATACGTACGGTCCTGCTATTTACTGAATTTGTGAATTGAAAATCTCATAGAAAGGATTAAAATTCATTATGGTACCGGCCCTATGTGATTGTAGTTAATCGATCATCAGCAGTATAAACAAAGGAAAAAAAATGACCCATATTAACTGTTTTCTATTTATTGGAACGCTTAGCTTTATATAGTCCAGTAAAAATCGTTCTGAAATCGACTTTTCAAGCAGTATGGCTGAATTTTTTAGGAAAGTTG
>JAZBHA010000798.1:0-42203 GCA_037464855.1 Iselma pallidipennis
TTAGACGTGACTCCCCACCACCGGCCTATCAACCAGTACAGTGGCGTACCGAAAAACGGTTCGTTACAATATAAACAATTGAAATCAAAAAAAAATTGTAACAAAACGGACAAAACTCAACATAACTTACCCACAAACAGTAAAAATTGTATTCACAAAAATGTCAAAACTTACAGTACTGACTGTTAATAATCTCTTTTGCGATGAAGTCCAACTCTTTTTCCATAAACTTCAAACGATTTTTTTCGTATGACTTTAGGTGGTAGAACTTTTCCTTTTCGTTAAACATCCATACACCAGGTTAAATCAGCCAGACAACATTTAGAATTTACTTCTGAGGATGATTTTCATAGCTGGAAAGCATATAGAAACAAAATAATTTGTATGGACACTGTACTAATTTTGAACTTACCACAGTATTAATTCTGGATGACCACAATGTGTGATGGGCTCTTTATCCCGAAAATTAATTTGCACATGGCACGTTAAGAAAAACTGGATAATTCAAGGACGTGCCAAAATTAAGCAAGCAAATATACGTGCAACAATTGAATCCAAATGGACGGAAATCTTAACAGAACCCAATACAGAAAAATTCTGGCACCTGAAAAATAATTTATTAGAATATCTGAACACCCATAATGATATTGATTTCAAAACTTACTTAAACATTTATTATTTTCAAAATATTATTCGTATACAATCATGGGCCCATGGTTATTTTAAGACCAACTGCAACCAACCATGATT
This sequence comes from Iselma pallidipennis, assembly GCA_037464855.1. Lineage (NCBI taxonomy): Eukaryota > Metazoa > Arthropoda > Insecta > Coleoptera > Meloidae > Iselma > Iselma pallidipennis. The sequence continues at coordinate 751 of JAZBHA010000798.1, forward strand.
TATTTGCTACGCAAATCGATTTAGGAAATGTTACCCAACAAAATGTGGATCACTACTAGTACGGTAGAAAAATATCTTCTTAAATTAAAAGAAATTATTGGTCCAAATTAGGCTATCCTTCAGCAAACTACAAAGAGAAAAATTGAAAAACAAACCTTTTTTATTAATAAAAGAATAAATACTGACCTCATATTTAATAATTAATTCATTTATATTTATATAAAATATACGCTTTTTCAAAATTTATATTATTTTTGAATTATGTGTGTATTTATAAAGAGTGTACCACGGTATTTCTCCTCGGAGTAGGCCATGACTTGTGAACGTAGTGTCGTAGCTTGGTCCGACCGCGTGTCGGTAATGCAGATCTCACGATGATTACCGACTGGTCAACTTGTTGAAAAATTAATTGACGTATTGTTTTTGCTTAAAAACTTCTTGTTTTTAAATAAATTTCGAGGAAAAAGACCCTTAATTAATTTTCATGAGTTATTATTAGTTGTGAGAATGATTTTTACATTAAAACGTCAACAATTGTCAAATTTAATAAAACCTGAAACAAGCTACGGCACTACGTTCAAAAGTCATGGCCTACTCCGAGGAGAAATACCGTGGTACACCCTATATTTGTTTACATTTTGAAAACATAACCACACCAGGGAACAGTAAATAAAGAAGTGAAACTCGGCGTCGGCTCCTTTGTTCTCTATGAAATCGTTTTTGCGACCTTGAAATACTATCAACAATATGGCGGCCAAGCGGGAAATTCAAATTCACACATAAGACGCAAAATGTGTGGACGCGATTGCTGTTATAATTGAAAAATGCAGCAACTATATGACGGTAACGCAAAATACTCTTGAATATGTGGTTAATTAATTAATTAATTTAATTTTTTCATTACTGATTTACATATTTTAATATCCTCAGAATCAACTTCATCTATTATAAATATAAATCAGTCGGAAACAATATCTTTTTAAAACATAAGAATTTATTGATTTATTATGGAAAACGTAGTTTTTACCCACAATACTCACAACTGTGTTGAATTTCCAAAAAGAAACTGAGAAATGTACAAAAAATGACAAAAACATATACGTGAATACGTCATAATGGAGAAAATAAGGTGAGCTCATACACAGTTCGGAATGAGCTGACCTATGTCGTCTACACCCTGGATACTATCAAAGTAATGGCGGCCGATTTCACGTCAAATGCTAGAGTTTCACTTCTTTATTTACTGTTCCCTGACCACACTTCACCAAATAAGTTTGACATTCAATTTATACAGAGTGTACCACGGTATTTCTCCTCAGAGTAGGCCATGACTTGTGAACGTAGTGCCTTAGCTTGGTCCGGCCGCGTGTCGGTAATGCAGATCTCACGATGATTACCGACTGGTCAACTTGTTGAAAAATTAATTGACGTATTGTTTTTGCTTAAAAACTTCTTGTTTTTAAATAAATTTCGAGGAAAAAGACCCTTAATTAATTTTCATGAGTTATTATTAGTTGCGAGAATGATTTTTACATAAAAACGTCAACAACTGTCAAATTTAATAAAACCTGAAACAAGCTACGGCCCTACGTTCAAAAGTCATGGTCTACTCCGAGGAGAAATACCGTGGTACACCCTATATTTGACAACTCCCTCAAATCATTCACTGCGCAAGCGTGGAATTAGAACATTTACCCGAACGTTAACAATAAATAGAAAAAATAGAGAATAACTTAACTAGATTAGATAATAAGGTTTTTGCTTCCTAACATTAGGTAATGGACAACCAACTTCGAATTTCTTTCCTTTCTTCTTTTTCTCGCCTTGTAGTCTTTTGGAATTAAAAGAAAATTCGAGAATTGAATTTTCTAGCTACCCGACACTAGTTTATTTCCGTTCTTCCGCGCTAATGTTGGATTTACGATTTTAACAGATGCTAATTCTTGATTCATGTGATTGTTTTATTGTTTTAGTCAGAGAAGTCAGGTCAAATTATTTCTCAGGATGGTTGAAGCAATTAAGGTTTACATAATGGGTACGTCCAGCGAGTTTAAGCGCTTATAACGGTTGGGAAAACCATTCGCTGGAGGCAAGTGCTATATTTGAGCTGACTCTCAACGGTTGACAACTTGACCACTTGTCAGTTACAACATATCGTCAGTTGTTTTGTTCAGCGAAGATAAAGCAGTTGTAAATAAGCAACACAGTGGTTTGTTGTCTAAACGTACAACCGTTGTATGCGCTGTTTTTATCACTTCTTATATTTTGATTAACTAGACAACTAATCGTGTTGCAATGAAATGGTAATACAGATTTCATATATTTTGAAATTCTTTGAACTTTGTTTTTCTCAAAATTGGCTATATTTCCTAGGTCACTGTTTTATTGCTTTTGTTAACGACTGCACACAGAAACATTCGTAAAAAATTTGGATTATCGTTTTTTTTTTGTTAATCCTGTTTTCGTAGACCCTAGGCACTATGCCTAAGACACATAATCCTATCATGACATAGTGGCAATATAGAGAACTTTGATTACGGTGCTGATGATGGCTTAAGGTTGAAACCGGTCCACCATTTTTTATGTTTATTTTATGGATATTGTAATGAAAATTGATATCTATATAAACTGAAATATCTTTCAATAATCTTCATATTTTATTTAATTTGACAACGATATTTCAGTGAACTATTATTTTATAATAAATTTATTTAAGTGCATGAGAATCTTAAAATGACATAATGTGGTGAACAATAAAACATAGTCACAGATCTAATTTAATTCTAAGTGGCTCTGTAATAATCTTTTTAATGAATAATATAAACTCCTTGATGGATCTGCTTGAAATGTCACAACAATATACTGTGCCATAGAATTGAATACCTAAAATAATCATAAATATTAAAGAAAATTATCAACAATCACATTAGAATTCTTACAGCATAGATTAATTCACCGTTCATAACATAAAAACCCCATGCTGTAATTCTGATTTGTTCATGCAATAATTGAAGAGAGAAATTGTTCACCTGAAATTACATTTTTTAAATTAATTATTTAGTTTGAAATTTATTATTTGAAAGAAGTTTACGTCTCTTCTGAATAACTCGTTCTTGTTCGTTTGGGCAAGTTTTTGTAGAATCTGTGAAACTTGTTCCGGCTGAAAAAAGAAATTAGAAACACCACGACACTAGAATTTTAACAACTTACCCCCGACATACATTTAACGCATTGATGAATTAATGTTAATCTATCAAGTAATAAAAAAGCCACAGCGAATACATGAGACGATACAAAGAAATAATTAAGTGGAATATCCATAAATAAACAAATTATCAGATATATTTCTAATATAAGAAAAAAGTAAATTACTCCACAACTACTTAATAAATAAAATGATAGAAATTTATTTGTTAATCTTGTTAATTCAAATAAACGTTGATGGAATTGTGCTAATTTATTGATCGAGACTCGTGACTTTCCTTCAATATTGTTGTAATTTTGTAATGTCGATGTTAGTGCATCAAACAAATTATTTATAGTTGATATTAAACAAATACAATGTGTTGAAGTTATAATATAACAATTATAACTATATATTGATAAATACATAAAACACAATGACAAAAACGATGCATTACCGCTAGTAACTGTACGAAATAGTTCAATAAAATTGTAAATAAGTAATACACCACGAAACAGTAGGTCCATAAATATACGTTTTCTAATCAAATATAATTTAACGTCTAATTTATAGTTACGTAGATCTAATTCTAAATCGTATAATCCTTGCCAGAGTTTTATAATATTTGTTAGATTTATTTTATAATGAATTCCTGTAGCAACTATCGTATACATTGATATCCAAATTGCTGATAAACTGAAAAATTTTATTAAGCCACCACCTTGTTCTATTTCCTGTAGATGGAATCGATTAAATATAAAATATACGCAACAAATATTAATTAGATGAATTAATAAAGCTACAAAATAATATTTTCTATTAGGTGTAACAGATTTCTTTTCTGAATTTTCGTTGATTTTAAAATAACCAAAACCTAAAATTTGCATAAAAATATGCAAAGGTTTGTAGATTTGTAAAATATCTTGATGTTGGTATTGTGAAGGCATATTTATGACTGTACTATTTAATAACAAAATTATATTTGAAACGAGGGTCGATAATAGAGATATTATCATTTAACTGTTATTAATTGAATTATTATTTATTAGGTATACATTAAAAATAAATAGGAAAAATAGAAAGTAATTGTGCCGCGGAAATATTTAATACAATTATTTCCTTTGTAATAAACGAAAACATATATGATTATTAAGTCTTATTAAATTCAAAGTGTGCCGCTAATCCAAAAAGGTTTGGGTAATACCGCTCTAATGTATAGAGGGTAGATATAACTTGTTTTGAGGATTATTAGGGATACGTTGACAATGCTAGAAGTATAAGCGCCTTATGAGTTCAAATAGGCGAAATCCGAATCGTTCGGTGGAAAAAGTGACGCAATTTCCCACCATTTGAGTGGGGGGTGTCCATGGCGTCTTAAGGTTTGTCAACATAGTTAATTTATTGACAGTAAACTCAACATCTGGCCAGTAGAAAGCTAGCAAATGAAAATTTCGAGTTTTTTCTTCTTCATTTTCTTCCCCTTGCCACCTTTTCTTTGATTAGAAGAAAATTCGAGTTCACATGATAATTTTTATTTCATTACCCTACTACTGTGGTTGTTTGATTGAAAAATATCGGAGTATCATAATTTAATTAGTCAAGAACTAATATTTGTATTAGGTAATTTATTAATAAAGAACCCGCATTTTTCCACAATCAATAAATTGTGTTCTTGTAAAGTTAATGATTCAGTTATACAATCAGCATTAAAGAAAAAATACTTTTCAACAATAGTTATTAGAAAGTTCTTGCAATTTATACGTTAACGCTAATTGTAACGTTAAATCTTGTTTGAAAAGACTATAAATTGCCCAAACATCCAATTATATTGAACGTTAACGTTATCATTAACTTATAAACAGTAGATTATACTGCATTATATAACTGTTCAAATCAATAGGAAATGCTTATTTAGCTTGCCTGCCGGCAGAACAGTATGAGCTGACCTTAACGCACCTTTTACCGTTCCGATAGTATATTTACTTCAAAATCACATCGTTCTATTAAATATTTTCTAATTTAAGCTTAATTTCCACTATATTTGGTATAATTGAACATTAATAGTATCAATTATAATTATGATTGTTAGATTTTGTCGTTACCGGACTGTATTATGTGAACTTGACTTAAAAAATAGGAAACGGACACATCATCGTTAGCGTCACGTTTCAGTTGACTCCCAGTTCCGTTACGTCGAACGAAATATTGACGGAATAGAATTTCTCGAAAAACTGTTCATTATTTAAATTGTTTAAATGAAAAGTTTTTGTTCAATTAACAATTACATTTATATAAAGTTGTAGTTGTATAATGTTTTTATTTAAAATGGATAAGAAATTGATTAGTTACGTAAAATGTTATAAAGAATTATATGATAAGAGTAGCAAGTTTTATAATGATAGTCGGCACAAAGAGGAACTATGGGAGAAAATTGGGGAGAAATTAAATCAACCAGGTGAATATATATTTTAATCATTGCAAATTTACCTTTATTTTATTGAAAATTCGTAATATTTTCTATTTGGTACAATGCTGTAATCAGTACCAGAACAATGGCGCCAACCGTTGCTTTCTCTTTCTAAATGCCGTTCCAAGCGTGACTGTATCTATGGTGGACTATACAGATACCGTAACCGTAGAATTTATATCGGAGGTCTTGAAATAGTGTACAGTAAACCTCAGTATAACGCAGTACTTGTATTATACGGATTCGTATAACGGATAAACGTATATCTTGCATTATACGGAGGTTCAAGTACTAAATTAGTTTGAGGGAGTATTATGTTAATTTTTTGTAACAAGTGTTGACCGGCAGTATGAGAAATCCGGCAATTCGTGAAATGACTAGGCAGTGTGCAAAGCCCAGCCCTACTAGAAAGTGACGTCATATTCTTCCAAACGGATGGGGATAGAAATGCCCCATGGAACCTATATAAGAAATTAAGCATTTTTTTTCTTTTCAGGATCAGAATGTAAGTTCCGATGGTCATCGTTACGTGATCAATATCGTAAATATTTACGTAAAATGCATACGAAAGTTACAAATTATCGTTATGCCGAAGAGATGAGTTTTTTATGTCCATATTTACATGAAAATACTCGTGCATTGCATCTATTAAATTATCCAATCGAATCAAAAGTAACAGTTGATGAAGATAATGATATGGAGAATGAATCAGAAAGTCAAGATCAACTATTAGATAATCAAGAAACAAATTCAATTGATAAGAAAAGTATTGATGAAATTAAAAGTGAAACAAAAGGAAAAGATAAATATAATAATAATAAAAAAGATTCGGAATCTGAACGTGTTGTACCGATAATTTGTTCGGTTGAAAGTTTAAATGGACAAAATACGAGAAATGATGAAGATCCAGTTGATATATTTTTTAAAAGTATTGCTGCCACAGTTAAACGAATGACACCATATCATCAAAATATTTGTAAATCACGAATATTTTCAATTGTTTCGGAATTGGAAATGGATGAAATTCTACATAAACCATCAACATCGACACATTTATCGGATCCACTTAGTATTTCTAATCATCAAACTGATTCACCGCAGTCGAATTCTTCGATTATAAGTAATTAGACCGGTCTTCTCCAATATTTTTAATCAACATTTATACAAATGTGATTATTTGCCTTCAAATATAAAATAGTTGTAAGCACTACTGTTGAATATTTTTTCTAAAATACGGAAATTTTGTTCATTTTTATTGGAAATATATTTTTTAAAGGAAAATTGTTTTGAAAATGTTTTCATTTCTCCCTTACTGGCAAGTTTTAGGTTTTCTTTGTTTATTTCTTATTCCGGTTCATTGTCTTCCAATCTTCAATCTTCAACTTTCAATCTGGAAATACAGTAAAGCCTCGATTATCCGAAATAATTAATTCCCGATATTTATATCTCCAAAGAAGAACAGGAAAAATCCGCTTTTCAAATAATTTCGGATAATCGGCGTTCTACTGTATTTTAAAAACCCGAACTTTCAAATTCTTTGAGTTTTACAATTTTCTTGTAGTAATCTTTTTCCCATTAAATCCACATTATAAATGACTATACCATTATTGATAACACATAAAAGCAAAAAATTCTATTTAACATTGTTAGTCAACAAAATATCCACATGTTGATAATGAAATTTCAAATTGTAGGATTTCTAGTTATTCTATTTATCCTGGGAACTACCGGTCAAGGTATAACATTTTTATATTTATTTCTATTTTGTTATTATTTTAATCATAACGGCTTCAGTTCAGTTGTCTGTGATATTTAAACCTTACAGTTCTAAAACTGAACTGAAATCTGAACGAATAATTGAGTTATCCGTCTAAAAGCTCTGTCACTGGGATATTTTTTTAATTGTTTTATTTGGCAGTATGTGCACCCGGTCTTACAAAACATAAAGATGGTAATTTGTGTAAATGTACTATAAATGGACACTGGTATTGTAAGCAAAAATATGTTCAGAAACGGTCTGTTTTAGAGGTGAGTGTTGGTCTTTCCTGAAAATTTTCACAAAACAACTTGGCCCCTTTGACTAAAGCAATAAACAACGACAGCACGAATAGACTAATAAGAAATAAATTAGCATCCGTCTAGAGAGGTTGTTTATTGACGGTAAGTTCATAGAAGATTAGTAGTAGGTAGCTAGAAAAGAGAAAATGCTAATTTTTGTCCCATTAGTCTATTGTTGCGGTAGTTGTGTTGCTTTAGTTATAGGGTCCAAGTCAAATTAGTTAAACTATATATTATAAAATTCATTTTTACAGGATATACTACAAGCGCCAGAAAAATACAGATTGTAATGTTTTGTGCTTCCGTATAATTGAATTTTTCTTTATAATAAAGGCACTAACAATAAAGCTAATTGTTCATGATTATAATAAATGTTTTTAATACAGTTTATTGTTTCACCAGAACCGATTAATCCAGTTTAAACGCTAGTTATTTATTATCAAAACGTGATATATGTGTAATGATAATTATTTATAAATTAGGCAACTTTTTCGGAATTATACCATCGTAGAATTTTAAAAAACGAAAAATTCTCCATTATGAAAAAGATAAAACTCGCGCTCTCTTATAGGTGCTTGGTATTGGAGCTTACACGTAATGTTACTTTCGATATACAAACAATTTTGGAAAATTTACAGAATTTTTCTTCTATTCTATCTGTTTTGTTACGAATTCTTGGGAAATTGTGACAAACAATTTACAAAACATCCCTAATACGTTATTGATGTAAAATTAGTGCAGTTGATTTTTTTATATTAGAAGAAATACTCTTCCAGCCATGTTAACAACAATAACAACATATGTACCTATTTTATTGTAATTTTACAATTCAATCAATAATATTTTAAACATAATCAAAACCTATAGGTATTATTAGAGCGTTTGCGGCTCGCATCGTTAGAAGACACTATACGATATAGACCCATATATCGTGATGGAGTCAAAAAACTTTTTGGACTTTAAATATAAAAATAACATAGTAATTTCTACGTTTTTCCGTAGAAATGCTGTCTGTCTTATATCTTGATAATGACAAAAGATGTAAGATGATTGCACACCGCCATAAATGCAATCGTGTGAGCGATAGTCACGTGATTTATAAGGGTGTCATTTCTATGGGTCCCGATACTTGTGATGATTATTCGGATCGTGCCGAGACTATAGCGCCACGGAAAATGCAACTTTCAGTTCGATCGCAAAGGGTTAAGTGCTAATAAAACGTTAATCAATCATTGCTCGGACATTCTTGAATACTTTTATTTATCGGACACTAATAAATGTAACAAATATTGGTTAAAATAAAAGCACAGTAAACAATGCGAACTGTTTGATTATAAAAAAAACATCAAAGTCAAATAATTTAGTGTGTTATCATTTAGTGCTTATTGTTAGGTTAAGAAACTTATAAATGTCAAAACCAGTCAAAATTGAATGAACTTACACTTTCCGTGGCACTAGTCTCGGCACGATCCGAATAATCGTCACAAGTGGGTCCCGATATATTGTTAAAATAACATATCATATCGGGCCATCTACATAATATAGTGTATTGCAAATGGCGCAAACCCTCTATCTTACATAATTCACTTAAGATTGTTAAATTAGGTATTTCATTTATTTTGCTTTTGATGAAAACTATGATAATTCAAATGAATATTTAACCAACACATTTTCATTAAAAGTAGGTATTTTAGTTAGTTGGTTGTTAGAATTAAGTGGTGAAACATTACCTCGAAAATGAGTTACTTATTATCAAAACGAGACATTTGCGTTATGAAAATTGTTTATAAATTTGGAAATTTTTTCTCAATAATTCCTTCGTATGATTTTGAAAAAACGAAAATCTTTCATACAAGACGCGACAGAATTCGGTCTATTATTTGGTTAATTATAATTTTTTTATTGTGGAGTTTTACATTTTGTAAATCAAATGGATGTGGTATTGATCTAACTATTGAGAAAATGTTGGGAATGGCCAGTCATTTTAGTGGATTCTTGTTAATTGCGAATATAATTATAACATCAAACTTTCTTTCAACAAATTCTTGGGAAATTATGACGAAAAAGTTACAACAAATCGATAGTGGTCTCGGTAATGTCGGCCAAAAGGAATCGAATATTTTCAAGAATTTATATTTTAATTTATTTGTAACGTTCATAGGTTTTCTAAGTTTTTGCATTTATATCTCCATAGTATTGTATAATAACTATGGAACTCATATAATTGGGCCATTTTTTATTGGCACTATTGGTGTTCATTATGAAATATTTTTTAATTTTTTCATTATAAATTTCATAAATATTTTCAAAATACGTTATCATGATTTAAGGCGTCTGTTAAAAACTCATTTGAATGAAAGCGAATTTATGTTGACTGTAAGAAAAGTTGAAAAAATTTCAAAATTGTTGGCTCAATCTATTCGCTGTTTTAATAAAATTTTCGGTTGGCACTTTGTTTTATTTATTGTCAGTAACAACGTTACAATTTTAATTCTATTACATACAGTTGCTAGTTTTTGGTTTAAAAAACACCAACTATCCTCATCTGACAGATACATAAAACAACCGCTGACTTTCAGTTATGGGATTGCAGTATTCCTTAAAATCGTATGTAGCTTTTATTTTCTATAAATTCAGAATAATGTTTTTTTTTATATAATCAATTTTAGTTTATGTTAGTCTTTACTATAATGGAAGCCGACTCATTGAATGTAGAAAGTGAAAAGATTGAGTTGCAATGTTATGAAACTCGAGAAGAGTTTTTCAAGAAATTTCATCGAAAAGAACTTTTTTTATTGGGGAAGATTTTGAAGAAATACCGATGTAAAATAAATGGGGCTAATTTTTTCGATATTGAAAAAAGTACTCTTCTTGGCATTTTAGCAACCACTGCAACGTACTTGATTGTAATATTACAAATCACCGACTAATTTTTTTTTTTAATTAATGCTTGCCTTAATTGTCACTTAATCTTTTGCTAATCATTATTGTCATTCAAACAGACCATTAATCACAGGGCCGAACAGACCAGAAGAATCAAGGATGATTTTTGGTTGTGAGTTGGACAAACTTATTTTATTATAACTTTCTCCCGCCGCCAAAGTAAGCCGGTTCTGACTAATTGTAATGTTTGCTTCATTAAAAAATTGCTACATATCGCAAATTGATTGCCTTGTGCACATTTTATTGATTATTAACAAGATAACATTCAAGCAAACAGTAGACGCACCACGTAGATCCGTAACTCAATTTTTACTGTTAATATTGTAATTTTATTGTTAATAAATTAACCTTTGTTGTTAAAATTAGTATTATAATTAGTTAATTGATACTTTTGAAGAGAACTACAATAATTTTAAAGGAATATTGATAATTTTTAAACGACAAATTACTGATTGTTGGAATATGGCTTGATCAACGACTTATGTTCTGTGTTCATTATCGAGTTTGGTCTAATTGTAATTGAATTGTAATTTGACGCACTTATCATATGTAGATTCAAATTATCTTAACAGCAATTTCAGATAGCTATTGTAACTCACCTTATTGTACTGCTAGTCAAATCCTTAAAATATTACCGATATATTATAAAATTAGTGCAGCTGATTATTTTTATATTGGAAGGAATACTCTTCTAGCTGTCTTAACAACAGTAAAAACTTATTTTATTTTAATTTTACAATTTAATCAACAGTATTCGGAACATAATTAATACCTATATTATCAATGAGTAAATTAAATTAAAGTCGAAATGAAACCACAAAGTCTTTAGAGCCTCAATACACCAAAGTAATAATCTACTTAATGCCCTGAAGAAGTTACCACACGGTGACGAAACGCTGGCCCCAAAAAAATAGGAAATACAACTACCAGTGTTTCAATGATATCCTGATAACCAACCAAAAAATTCTTATTTTATTTCCATCTTTCTAGTTAATCAAATTAAAGGTAGGTATAAAGGGTAGATCTCTGAGAAGGAGTAATGCAAGGAAAAGGAAGATGAGCGAATGTGAAATTCGCGTGGCCGAGATAATAGACTGCTCGCTGATCGCGAAAGATATCGTAGGCCGCGTACAGTTGAAAGTGAAGAAAATAGGTTTCAACGACTTAGTCGCATCTGCCAGTAAGTATATTTGCAACATTGAGTCCGAAGATGAAAAGCCTTAACGACTTAAAAGAATGGGTGGTCCTGAGCGTAACATGTGTTCATTTGAGTCTGAGGAAGAGCGAAGTCAGCGACTAAAGAAAAATCAAACAATAAAATGAGCATATAGTCGATACGCTTGCATTGGATCGGCCTTCGGCTCTTTCTTGTGCCGCATCTCAATAATGATTTCCCCAAGTCCACTTTAAAACAATCATTACGACGTAGCTACGAGTGAGACTTATTGGGTATTGCAAGACGACGTGGTCTGAGACGCAGTGGTAAATGCAATGTAATTGATGAATGGCATGAGATCAAAGGGTGCAGGAGTTGGTTGACTAATGCAAAATAACGGTTTTTTTACCATAACTTGAAAACTATTTAACCGTTTTTGAAAATTCATTTTTTATGACCTAAGTTGAAGAATGCAAAAAGTTTCATGAAGATCGGTTTAGTAGTTTCGGAGAAACATGCGGACAAAGATACATACGTATCGAATTGATAACCTTTTTTTTTTCGAAGTCGGTGAATAACAGAACCATTTCTATTGGTTCCGATATATTGTTAAAAAAATAGTGTATCACATCGGGCCATTTATAGTGTGTCGAAACCTGCGCAAACTCTCTATCTTACATAATTCACTTAAGATTATTAAATTAATTCATTTATTTTGTCTTTATGAACTAATCCAAATGAATGTTTAATCAACACATTTTCATTAGAAGTATTTTAGTTAGTTGGTTATTAGAATTGAGTGGTGAAACATTTCCTCGAAAATGAGTTACTTATTATCAAAACGAGACATTTGCGTTATGAAAATTGTTTATAACATAGGCAATTTTTTCTCAATAATTCCTTCGTATGATTTTGAAAAATCGAAAATCTTTCATACAAGACGCGACAGAATTCGGTCTATTATTTGGCTGATTATTATTATTTTTTGGTGGTGTTTTTCAACTTGTAAATCGAATGCATATGCTACTGGTCCATCTATTGGAAAAATATTGGGAATGGCCAGTCAAGTTAGTTTATTTTTGTTAATCGAGAATATAATTATAACATCAAACTTTCTTTCAATAAATTCATGGGGAATTATGACGAAAAAATTACAACAAATCGATAGTGGTCTCGGTAATGTCGGCCAAAAGGAATCGAATCTTTTCAAGAATTTATATTTCAATTTAGTTGTAACGTTCACAGGTTTTCTAAGTTTTTGCATTTATTTCTCAATAGTATTGTTTGAGCTCTATGGAATTTATATAATTGGACCATTTTTTATTAGCACTATTGGTGTTCATTATGAAATATTTTTTAATTTTTTAATTATACATTTCATAAATATTTTCAAAATACGTTATCATGATTTAAGGCGTCTCTTAAAAACTCATTTGAATGAAAACGAATTTATGTTGACTGTAAGGAAAGTTGAAAAGATTTCAAAATTGTTGGGTCAATCTATTCGTTGTTTTAATGAAATTTTCGGTTGGCCACTTGTTTTATACATTGTAAATAACATCATTTCAATTTTAATTCTATTATATGGAATTGTTAATTATTCGTTTGGAAAAAAGCAATTATCTGACCGATATGTACAACAACCGCTGACTTACAGTTATGGGATTGCAGTGTTCTTTAAAATCGTATGTAGCTTTTATTTTATAATATAAATTCCGAATAACGTTTTATTTTATAATCAATTCTAGTTTACGTTAGTCTTTACTATAATGAAAGCCGACTCACTAAATGTAGAAAGCGAAAAGGTTGAGTTGCAATGTTATGAAACACGAGAAAAGTTCTTCAAAAAATTTCATCGCAAAGAACTTCTTTTATTGGGGAAGATTTTAAAGAAATACCGATGTAAAATAAATGGGGCTAATTTTTTCGACATTGAAAAAAGTACTCTTCTTGGCATTTTAGCAACGACTGCAACATACTTGATTGTAACATTACAATTTACCGAGTAATTTAATTTTAATTAATGTCTGTCTCAATTGTTATTCATTTAATTTTTTCTTATGAAACTTTAGGTAAATTATTATTGTCATTCAAATAGATTGCGGGGACGAAATGGGGAAATTTTTGGTTGCGAGTCGGACAAACATCTTTTATTTTAACTTTCTCTCGGGGTCAAAATAAGCCGGCCCTGACTAATTGTAATGAATGCTTTACTAAAAAATTGATACATGTCGCAAATTGATTGTCCATCTTGTGCCCATTTTATCGATCATTTCCAAGATAACAGGTGTTCCAAGTTGCATTAGATTCAAGCAAACAGTAGGTGCACCACGTAGCCCCTAACTTAATATTGTAATTTTATTGTTAATAAATTGGCGTTTGTTGGCACAATTAGTAATTAGTTAATTGACACTTTTGAGGAAAACCACTTTGAAACGAATATCTATAATTGTTAAACGTCAAATTACTGATTGCTGGAATTTGTCTTAATCCACGACTTATGTTCTGTGTTCATTACCCAATTTGATCTAATTGTAATTTAATTGTAATTTGACGCACTTATCACATGTACATGTGAATTATCTTGAAAACAATTGTTGACAACATTTCCCATTTAAAATAATTAAATTAATTCGTTTCTCTATATTGTGTATATACACTAATTCACAAAAATGTTTAATCAATATACTTTCACTAGATGGAAATATTCTAGTTAGTTGATTGTTAGACTCAGGAAATAAAACAATTCTTCGAACATGAGTTATTTATTATCAAAACGAGACATTCGTGCGATGGAAATTATTTATAAATTAGGCAATTTTTGCTTAATAATTCCTTCATATAATTTTGAAAAATCAAAAATTCTACACTCAAAACAAAATATAACTCGGTGCACTGTTTCACTAATTATCCTTTTATTATTGTGCTGTTTTGCATCGTATAAGTTGATAACAAGCTTTGCATTTTCTACTATTCCTATTGAAAATATATTGGGAACACTTGTCCAAGTCTCTTCCACTTGTGGTGTCGGATGTTTAATATTATCATCGAACTTTTTTTCAAAAGACTCATGGGAAATTATGACAAGAAATTTACAACAAATAGATAATGGTCTGGGCAATGTTAGTCGAAAGGAGAAAATTTTTTTAAAAAATTTGTATTTCCATTTTTTCACAATTTTCACACTTTTCTTAGTCTTTTTTGTATGCTCTTTGGAAGTAAATTTTAATTCCTTTGGAATTGACATAATTGGGCCTTTTTTTAATGGTATTACTGGTTTCTATTATGACATATTTTCGAGTTTCATCATATTAAATCTAATAATAATTTTCAAAATACGCTATCATGATTTGGGGCGTATCCTAAAAATTAATTTGAATGACAATGAATTTATATTAAATATTAGAAAAATTGAAAAAATTTCAAAACTATTAGGCCAGTCTGTTCGTTGTTTTAATAAAATTTTCGGTTGGCCTCTTGTTTTATTAATCTTCAATATTATCATTTCAATTTTATTTGCATTGAATGGAATTGTCATGTATTTATTTAAAAAAAGACAAATTTCTCCATCTGAGAGGGATATACTACAGGTGCTGGCTTTCAATTACTGGACT
Source organism: Iselma pallidipennis (assembly GCA_037464855.1). Lineage (NCBI taxonomy): Eukaryota > Metazoa > Arthropoda > Insecta > Coleoptera > Meloidae > Iselma > Iselma pallidipennis. The sequence continues at coordinate 16,173 of JAZBHA010000798.1, forward strand.
ATGTTGTTGGTTAAAATTGTATGTTACTTTTTATTTTCAATTAATTATAAATAATGTTGAATAATTAATTTCAGATTATGCTGATTGTTATTATAGTTGAAGCTGATTCATTAAATAGAGAAAGTGAAAAAGTTGAGTTAAAATGTTACGAAATTCGGGAAAGATCTCTTAAAAAATCTCATCGAAACGAACTTCTTTTATTGGGAAATGTATTAGAGAAATATCGAAGCAAAGTAAATGCAGCCAGTTTTTTCGATATTGAAAGGGGTACTCTTCTTGATATTTTAGCAACAATTGCAACGTACTTGATCGTTATATTACAATTTACCGAGTAATTTTGTTTAAATTAATGTCTGTCTCCGTTCTAACTTAATAATTTTTTGCTGTATACTTTGCTATGTATCTTTATATTAACAAATTAGTCGAGTCAAAGCACTAAATGATTTTGGGCTAATCATTATTGTCATTCAAACACTGTTAATTACATAGCCGAACTGGCCAGGAGGATTGGGGGTGATTTTTGGTTGTAAAAACCTATTGAACGAAATATTCTGCAAATTGAAATAGTAGAAGACGTGTCACCGTATGCTAAAGGAAGTGGTGACTTCAATGAGTGGCGGTTTCGCTTTCCCGGCGTATCCACCATTTAAACGCATACTTGGCACGTATCAGCCGTCCAAGCTAAAACGAATTGAATCAGCATATTGTATTTTGAGTATTTTCGGAAATTCCCGTTACACAAACCGAACGGTTCGTGCTTTTAGACAGAGTAGATGTGTGAAAAACGATTTGAGATTAGCAAAAATATAGAGTGGGGTCGGCGTCATTGTCATCATTACGTTTTCAGGATGAGATATAGGGGTGGCAAAAGTACCGTAAGTTGGTTTGTGTAAAAGGGAGTAGTGTCGGCCGGCCGTGCCCTTACATAATTTGACGCACTTATCATATGTAGATGTAAATTATCTTGAAAACAATTGTTGACAACATTTAAGAAAATTAAATTAATTCGTTTGTCTATATTGTGTATTTATAAACACTAATTCACAATAATGTTTAATCAATATACGTTCATTGGATGGACATATTCTAGTTAGTTGATTGTTAGACTCAGGAAATAAAACAATTCTTCGAACATGAGTTACTTATTATCAAGACGAGATATTCGTGCAATGGAAATTATTTATAAATTGGGCAATTTTTGCTTAACAATTCCTTCATATAATTTTGAAAAATCAAAAATTCTACACTCAAAACAAGATAAAATTTGGTCTACTGTCTCACTTATTATTCTTTTATTATTGTGGTGTTTTGGATTGTATAAGTTGATAGCAAGCGATACATTTTTGGCTATTCCTGTTGAAAGTATGTTGGGCACACTTATCCAAGTTTCTCCCACTTGTGGTGTCGCAAGTTTAATAATATCATGGAACTTTTTTTCAAAAGACTCATGGGAAATGATGACGAGAAATTTACAACAAATAGATAATGGTCTTGGCAATGTCAGTCGAAAGGAGAAAAATATTTTCAAAAATTTGTATTTCCATTTTTTTATAATTTTCACACTTTTCTTAGTCTATTTTGTTTATTCTTTGGAAGTACATTATAATTGCTTTGGAACTGAAATAATTGGGCCTTATTTGAATGGTACTACTGGTTTTTCTATGACTTGTTTTCGAGTTTTATCATTTTAAATCTAATAATAATGTTCAAAATACGCTATCATGATTTGGGGCGTATCCTAAAAATTAATATGAATGACAATGAATTTATATTAAGTATCAGAAAAATTGAAAGAATTTCCAAACAGTTGGGCCAGTCTGTTCGTTGTTTTAATAAAATTTTCGGTTGGCCTCTTGTTTTATTAATCTTCAATATTATCATTTTCATTTTATTTGCATTGCATGGAATTGTTATGTACTTATTTAAAAAAAAACAAATTTCTCCTTCTGAGAGGGATATACTACAGGTGCTGGCTTTCAATTACTGGATTATATTGTTGGTTAAAATTGTATGTCGCTTTTTATTTTATATAAATTATAAATAACATTCAACATTTAATTTTAGATTATGCTGATTGTTATTATAGGTGAAGCTGATTCATTAAATAGAGAAAGTGAAAAAGTTGAATTAAAATGTTACGAAATTCGGGAAGGATCTCTTAAAAAGTCTCATCGAAAAGAACTTCTTCTATTGGGAAAAGTTTTAGAGAAATATCGAAGCAAAATAAATGCAGCCAGTTTTTTCGATATTGAAAAATGCACACTTCTTGAAATTTTATCAACAATTGCAACATATTTTATTGTAATATTACAGTTTACGGAATAGTCTTTTTCAATCAATGTGTGTTTCCGACGTTATGTCGTTGAATTTCGCTTTACTTTATAACATATTTTTATCACCAGTTTTCGTATTTTAGTTGGAGAATGGATTGAGGTCGAAGCAACGAAAGATTTTGAGGGAATCATTGATGTCATTCAAACAAATCAACTGATTGTATGTACACGTATTATACGTCCAAGTTGAATGGGAGTGCAAATGTACAATCCAAATGGAGGTTCATGTTCTCAAAACCTAATGATTATAAAAACAATTTCGGATAAGTATTGTGACACAGCTCATTTAAGACTATTAAATTAATTCATTTATATGAATTATATATAAACACTTACTGAAATAAACATTTAATCAACATACTTTGTTTAAATATAATATATTCAATTTAGTTGACTGGTAGGCTTAAGTGGTCAATTAAGAGTCAAATATTTTTTAAAATTCATTGTGTATTGTTAATGTCCATATTATTACAATAGAATAGAAACTCTCGGGTATTTGGACCAACAGAAATACAGATTTATTCAATCAATGTCAACATTAAACAACGAAAAATGCCAACGTTTCGACAGTACTCCTGTCTTCCTCAGGGCTTTAGCAGATACATAAGAAAAAGAAAATAATAAACAATAAAAACAACGATAATCGAAAGAAGTTACATACAATCGTTGTGGTAGAAAATCACAAAATATAATAAATTGGAACATAAGCAAACAATAGACTACAAATTCGTACACATATATACCATATTCATGTGAAAACATATATTAATTAACAATAATTTAGGTTATAACCTAAAAAACACGTGTTGTTGGGTATAAGGCAACCAAAAAAGTAACAACCACTTGTCGGTAAAGTGGGAGGCTGAACGGTCGAAAACCATACAACGCCATCTATCGATGGTCTATCTTCTGTCAGAATTTCTTTTTTTCAACAATATATCATATAAATAGCTGCCACTAAAACAGAACTCAATCAGCTGAATGAACACTTAATTTTTTCGGAATATTAGTATAGCTGCTCAATATGGACCATTTTTTATTAATGATTCTTACTACCAAAGATTTCGGGATGTTCTTGAACAAGGAAACAACATCCAACGATACCATCATATAATAATCTGTAAACATTTGTGCGTTTTTTCCAGCTTTTCCACGATTGAATGTTTCTCCCATTTTGGTTTAACTAATCGGTTTATCATTGAAAATCTTTTGAAACAAAATATTCTGTAAATTGAAATAGTAGAAGACATGTCACCGTATGCTAAAGGAAGTGGCGACTTCAATAAGTGAAGGTTTCGCTTTCCCGGCGCATCCACCATTTAAACGCACACTTGACCCTTATCAGCTGTCTAACCGAATCAAGACGTATTTTGAATATTTTCGGATATTTTTGTTGAACAAACCGAGCGGATCGTGTTTTTGGACAAAGTAACGGTGTCAAAAACGATTTGTTATAAGCAAAAATATAGAGCGGGGGTGGTGTCATTGTCATCTTTATATTTTGAGGATGAGTTATAGGGGCGGTAGAAATGCCGTAAGTCGCTGAAACTTGACAGGACACTGCAGTTATTTATAAATTAACACCGTAATTGTAATTGTAATTGTAATTTAATTGTAATTTGACGCACTTATCACATGTACATGTAAATTATCTTGAAAACAATTGTTGATAACTATTCGATTATTTCTCATTTGAGATAATTAAATTAATTCGTTTGTCTATATTGTGTACAAACACTAATTCACAAAAATATTCAATCAATATACTTTCATTGGATGGTCATATTCTAGTTAGTTGATTGTTAGACTCACGAAATAAAACAATTGTTCGAACATGAGTTACTTATTATCAAGACGGGACATTCGTGCTATGGAAATTATTTATAAATTGGGCAATTTTTGCTTAATAATTCCTTCATATAATTTTGAAAAATCAAAAATTCTACACTCAAAACAAAATAGAACTCGGTTTACTGTTTCACTAATTATCCTGTTATTATTGTGGTGTTTTGCATCGTATAAGTTGATAACAAGCAATATATTTTCTGCTATTCCTCTCGAAAATATATTGGGAACACTTGTCCAAGTTTCTGCCACTTGTAGTGTCGCAAGTTTAATAATATCATCGAACTTTTTTTCAAAAGACTCATGGGAAATTATGACGAGAAATTTACAACAAATAGATAATGGTCTTGGCAATGTCAGTCGCAAGGAGAAAAATATTTTTAAAAATTTGTATTTCCATTTTTTTACAATTTTCACATTATTCTTAGTCTTTTTTGTTTATTCTTTGGAAGTACATTATAAGTGCTTTGGAATTGACGTAATTGGGCCTTATTTTAGTGGTATTACTAGTTTTTATTATGACCTGTTTTCGAGTTTTATTATTTTAAATCTAATAATAATTTTCAAAATACGCTATCATGATTTGGGGCGTATCCTAAAAATTAATATGAATGACAATGAATTTATATTAAGTATCAGAAAAATTGAAAGAATTTCCAAACAGTTGGGTCAGTCTGTTCGTTGTTTTAGTAGAATTTTCGGTTGGCCTCTTGTTTTATTAATCTTCAATATTATCATTTCAATTTTATTTGCACTGCATGGAATTGTTATGTATTTGTTTAAAAAAAGACAAGTTTCTCCTTCTGAGAGGGATATACTGCAGCTGATGGTTTTCAATTTCTGGGCTATATTGTTGGTTAAAATTGTATATCGCTTTTATTTTATATAAATTATAAAATAACATTCAACATTTAATTTTAGATTATGCTGATTGTTATTATAGGTGAAGCTGATTCATTAAATAGAGAAAGTGAAAAAGTTGAATTAAAATGTTACGAAATTCGGGAAGGATTTCTTAAAAAATCTCATCGAAAAGAACTTCTTTTATTGGGAAAAGTTTTAGAGAAATATCGAAGCAAAATAAATGCAGCCAATTTTTTCGATATTGATAGGGGTACTCTTCTTGATATTTTATCAACAATTGCAACATATTTTATTGTAATATTACAGTTTACGGAATAATTTATTTTAATGGATGTATTTTCAATTTATAGTAAATGGTACGATAGGTACGAAACCCAAGTGTGCGGGTCCGACTTGCACTCGGCAGCTTGTTTTATATTGAGTTATGTTAATAGCAATATCAACCTGTTTTATTGTAATTTTACAGTTTAATCAATTATATTCTGATGCAGTCAAAAAACTCTTTACATGTCAAAATCCCTACACTATAATGAGGGATTAGTGTGTTGTTGATAAAATATGTGAGGCGATTGCACACCGCCCTATTTGTAATCATGTGGCAGATAAAGTCTGTTCACCCGAACATGAGCTGAATGGTCATAAAATTTCGAACTAGTACGAACACTCATTATTGTATGTATCTTTTTCTGATGCACGTATATAGTTAGGTTGTTTGCGACGAAGTATAGTGATTCAAGTTAGACTATACGTTTCGTACAAATGAGGGTGCAGAACAGATATTTAGAAAGAGATTGCGTAGAAGCGTATATCTTAGGCGGAGTTCACGTTGACGCACCGAGCCTCGCCTCGCCCCGCGCACACTATTTTTCTCTCTATTTAAAACCATCCTTTAAAATGAGACCGACTGATGTGTGCAAGAGTCGACGCTAGGCTTGGTGCGCCAACCTGAACTTGGCCTTAGGTATTCGAAGATAGTCAACTGAACCAGCGGTGGTGGTAATCTCTGACCGTCTGCCTCCCGAAAATGTCAACGTTTTGGTTTGTACACATGTTTTATGAACATTTAGCTCTTGTTTGTATGAACAGACTCTATAGTCACGTGATTTATTTCTATTGACTCCGATATATTGTCAAAAGCGTGTATCAGAAAGCTTCCGATATAACTCATATCAAGCCGTTTATCGTGTATCGGAAACTGCGCAAACTCTCTATCTTGGTCAATTCACTTAAGATCATTAAACTAATTTATGTTGATTTTGAGAACTAATTCAAATAAGTGTTCAACCGACATATTTTCATTGGAAGTATTTTGGTTATTGTAATGGCATTTTATATTAGTTAGTAGACTGTTAGAATTAAGTGGTGAAACATTTCCTCGAAAATGAGTTACTTATTGTCAAAACGAGACATTCGATCAATGAAAATTGCTTATAAAATAGGCAATTTTCTAGCAATAATTCCTTTGTATGATTTTGAAAAATCAAAAATCTTACATACAACACGCCACAGAATTTGGTGTATTATTTGTCTAATTATAGTTTTTTCATGGTGGAGTTTTATAATTTATATATCGTATGAAAAAGCCACTAATCTAAATATTGGAAAAATTTTGGGAATAATGACTCACACTTCTTTATTCTTGTGTATCGCTAGTTTAATTATAATGTCAAGCTTTCTTTCAACAAATTCCTGGGGAATTATGACGAAAAAATTACAACAAATCGATCATGGTCTCGGTAATGTCGATCGAAAGGAATCGAATCTTTTCAAGAATTTATATTTTAGTTTGGTTGTAATTTTCACAATTTTTCTAAGTTTTTGCACTATTTCTTCAATAATATTGTATGATCACTATGGAATCTATGTAACTGGATCATTGTTTATTAACACTATTGGTGGTCATTATGAAATATTTTCAATTTTTTTGATTATAAGTCTCATAAAGATGTTTAAAATACGTTATCGTGATTTAAGACATCTCTTGGAAATTCATTTAAATGAAAACGAATTTATGTTGACAGTGAGGAAAGTTGAAAGAATTTCAAAATTGATGGGGCAATCTATTCGCTGTTTTAATGAAATTTTCGGTTGGTCGCTTGTTTTTTACATTATAAATAACATCATTTCAATTTTAATGCTGGTGTATGCAATTGCTAGCTTTTGGTTTAGAAAAAGGCAGTTATCCGCATTTGCAAAACCTATACAACAACCAGTGACTTTCAATTATTGGCTTATTTTATCCTTTAAAGTCGTATGTATCTAGTGTTTATTTTATGTAAATCATAAATGTTGTTTGATTCTTTTAATTTTAGTTCGTACTGGTCCTTACTGTAATTGAAGCCGACTCATTGAATGTCGAAAGTGAAAAGACAGAGTTGCAATGTTATGAAACTCGGGAGAAGTTTTATAAAAAATTTCATCGAAAAGAACTTCTTCTATTGGGAGAAATTTTGAAGAAATACCGATGTAAAATAAGTGGAGCAAACTTTTTCAGTATTGAAAAAGGTACTCTTCTTGGCATTTTAGCAACAATTGCAACGTACTTGATCGTAATATTACAATTTACCGAGTAATTTTGTTTTAATTATTGTCTGTCGTCGTTGTGATTTAATTTTTTGCTGTATACTTTACCATGTATCTTCATATTAACAAATTAGTCGAGTCAAAGCACTAAATGATTTTGGGCTAATCATTATTGTCATTCAAACAGACCATTAATTATAGTACCGAACTGGCCAGGAGGATCGGGGGTGATTTTTAGTTGTATGTTGTATGTTGGGCAAACGTCTTTTATTATAACTTTCCTTTTAGGCCAAAGTAAGCCGCCACTGACTAGTTGTAATGAGTGTACTTTTAAAAAATTGATAATTACTTACACTCTCACATCAGTACCTATGTATTTTCTATTCGCACGAGTAATTTCGCAATACAAATATTATGTAGTTGAATAAATAAAAACGCACCATTCTATTGACCTAATCCTTTCAATATTTCATTGTATTGAGCGTCAAAGATGAATAAAAAATGGAGAAAACAACACATACTGCTTACTTCTCTCCTTATCCCACGCTGTACAAACTTACTGCAATTCAAATAAAAAGAACAAAAATTATTAGAAAAAAATTTAAAAGTATTGTAAAATTTACCCTTTACGTGTCACCATATGCTAAATAAAGGCAGTGGAGACTTCAACGTGTGGCTATTTCGCTTACCCGGCGCATCCATCATTTAAACGCATACTTGACCCGTATCAGCCGTCCAAGCTGAGACGAACCGAATCAGTATATATTTTGAATATTTTCGAATAGAGTAATGGTGTGAAAATGGTGTAAATTATCTTAAAAGCAATTTTGGATAACTATTGTTCCTTATTCAAGATAATTAAATTAATTCGATTGTCTATATTGTGTATAAACATTACTTCACATGAACGTTTAATCAATATACTTTCACTGGATGGACATATTCCAGTTAGTTGACTGTTAGACTCATGAAATAAAACAATTGTTCGAATATGAGTTACTTATTATCAAGACGAGACATTCGCGCAATGGAAATTATTTATAAATTCGGCAATTATTTTTCAATAATTCCTTCATATGATTTTGAAAAATCGAAGATTCTACATTCACAACAAGATAAAATTTGGTCTACTGTTTTACTAATTATTACTTTATTGTTGGGCAGTTTTGCATTGTATATGTTCTATAGAAGCAATACATTTTCTGATGAACCTATTGAAAATATGTTGGGAATACTTTTTCATGTTCCTTGTACGTTATTTGTTGGAAGTGTAATTGTATCATCGAACTTTTTTTCAAAAGACTATTGGAAAATTATGACGAAAAGTTTACAACAAATAGATAATGATCTTGGTAATGTAAATCGAAAAGAGTCAAATCTTCTTAATAATTTATGCTTCCATTTTTTTATATTTCTTACCGTCCTAACAATTTTTTCTGTTTATTGTTTAATAACATTTTATAATTCCCTTGAAATTCAGACGATTCCACGTTATCTCAATCGTATTATTAGTTTCTATTATGAAATACTTTCTAGTTTTATTATTTTTAATCAAATAACAATTTTCAAAATACGTTATCATGATTTAGGACGTCTCGTGAAAATTACTTCGAATGATAATGAATTTATATTAAATATTAGAAAAATTGAAAAGATTTCAAAACTGTTGGATCAATCTGTCCGTTGTTTTAACAAAATTTTCGGCTGGCCCCTTCTTTCATTAATTTTTAGTTTTATTACTTCATTTTTGATATTATTGCATAGAATTACTGTCTATTTATTTAAGAAGACAACAATGTCTTCTCTTGAAAGAAATATCCTACAATTGGTAGGATTCAGTTGTTGGATTAAATTGTTCGTTCAAATTGTATGTCGTTTTTTATTTTATATAAATTATAAATAACGTTCTATAATTAATTTTAGATTATACTGATCTTCATTATAATTGAAGCTGCTTCATTAAATGAAGAAAGTGAAAAAGTTGAGTTGAAATGTTACGAAATTCGAGAAGGATGTCTTAAAAAAATTCATCGAAAAGAACTTCTTTTATTGGGAAAGGTTTTAAACAAATACCGAAGTAAAATAAGTGCAGCAAATTTTTTCGATATTGAAAAATGCACACTTCTTGGAATTTTATCGACAATTGCAACATATTTTATTGTAATATTACAGTTTACGGAATAGACTTTTTCAATCAATGTGTACTTCCGACGTTTCCGTATTAGTTGGAAAATGGACTGAGGTCGAAGCATCGAAAGATTTTCAGTTAATTATTGATGTCATTCAAACAAATCAACTGATTGTACACGTATTATACGTCCAAGTTGAATGAAAGTGCATAATGGAGTTACAATGCAAGTCGAGGTTCATGTTCTCAAAACTTAAACATCACACTGACATGCCGATATATATGTTTTCTAATATTAAACCTTTATTCCGACATTATTCACCCAACTGCTATAGCCAAAAACGCAAATCGATCCGTTTGTATAGCGGCAATATCCGACAAGATTCAAAATATGCATCGATATGGTTCTTCATAGCTTGGATAATTAATGAACGGTGGAAGTACCAGCTAGTTATGCTCATTACCTAACTGGTTCTAATTATAATTTAATTGTAATTTGGCACACTTATTATATTCATATAGATGTAAATTAAATTATAAAAACAATTTCGGATAAGTATTGTGACACAGCTCATTTAAGACAATTAAATTAATTCATTTATATAAATTATGTATAACCACTCACTGAAATAAACATTTAATCAACATACTTTGTTTAAATATATTCCAGTTAGTTGACTGTTAGGCTTAAGTGATAAAACAATTTTTCAAATATGAGTTATTTATTATCAAACCGAGATATTTGCGTTATGAAAATTATTTATAAATTCGGCAATTATTTTGCAGTAATTCCTTCATATGATTTTGGAAAATCAAAAATTTTACATTCAAAACACGACAAAATTTGGTCGACTATTTTACTAATTATTATTGTATTGTGGTGGAGTTTTGCATTTTACAAATTCAATGCAAGTGATGCATTTCCTGGTGAACCTGTTCTACATATTTTGGGAATACTTATTCAAATTTCTTCCATTTTATCTGTTCTGAGTGTAATTGTATCATCGATCTTTCTTTCAAAAGACTCCTGGGAAATGATGACGAGAAATTTACAACAAATAGATAATGGTCTGGGCAATGTCAGTCAAAAAGAGTCAAATATTTTAAAAAATTTATATTTGCATTTTTTTACAATTGTCACCCTTTTCTTAGTTTTTTTTGTTTATTCTTTGGATGTACATTATAATTACTTTGGAATTGACATAATTGGGCCTTATATTAATGGTACTACTAGTTTCTTCTATGACCTGTTTTCGAGTTTTATCATTTTAAATCTAATAATAATGTTCAAAATACGCTATCATGATTTACGGCGTATACTAACGAATAATTTGAATGATAATGAATTTACATTAAGTATTAGAAAAATTGAGAAATACTCAAAATTGTTAGGTCAGTCTGTTCGTTGTTTTAATCAAATTTTCGGTTGGCCTATTGTTTTCTTAATTTTCAATACTATGATTTCAACTTTATTAACATTACATGGAATTATTGTATATTCATTCAGAAAAAGACAACTTTCTCACTTGGAACAAAACATGCTACAATCACTGGCTGTCAGTTTTTGGGTTGCATTCTTTGTTAAAATCGTATGTCCTTTTGATTTTCTATAAATCATAAATGACGTTGATTGATTTTAGATTGAATTAATCTTCATTATAATGGAAGCGGCATCATTAACTGTAGAAAGTGAAAAACTTGAATTACAATGTTACGAAATTCGGACAAAATCATTCCTGAAATACCATCGAAAAGAACTCCTTTTATTGGGGCAGATTTTACAGAAATACCGATACAAAATAAATGCAGCAAATCTGTTCGATATTGAAAAAAACACTCTTCTTGCTATTTTAACAACAATTGCCATGTACTTAATTGTTATATTACAAATTACGGAGTAAGAACCCTGTCACACGGGTAAAATAAATTGTAATTGAACCAAGATCGCATTTACCTTGGTTCTCAATTTGCCGTGTGACTGTACACAATATTCAATTAATGAGCGGCGAAATAGATTTAGTAAATTGGCTGTTCAGAACTCTATTTAGCTAAATTGTGTTAATTACACATGCGCGGCATCTAAAAGCATGGCTGCCATCAGGTGTTTGTTCAAGAAACACACACAACATGCACATGACAATCTACGAGATTTCTACGCTTTGCGCGTGCGTTAATTGTAATAGTGAAACCCCCGTGTGACAGGGGTCTAACTTAATTTAATTAGTGTACGGGTTTACAGCACACTATCACAACACATTCAAGATTATTGTTCTGTGTATTCTTAGTTTATGAATATTATAGTAAATTAATTAAATTTTGTTCATTTCTAAGGAAATTCCCTTAGAAATGAACAAAATTCAATTCATTTACTATAACATTCAAGATTATTAAATTACTTACTTTATGTGTATTGTGTATAAACATTTGATTCAAATAAACATTTAATCAACACATTTTCATTAGATGTGTTCTAGCTAGTCGATCATTAGACCTGAATGATAAAACAGTTTCTCGGATATGAGTTACTTATTATCAAAACGAGACATTCGTGTTATGACAATTATTTATAAATTAGGCAATTATTTTTCAATAATCCCTTCATATGATTTTGAAAAATCGGAAATTCGGCATTCAAAACGCGATAAAATTCGAGCTATTATTTTATTAAGTTTCATGTTATTATGGTGGAGTTGGTCGTTTTATAAGATGAATACAAATAACCAGTTTACTAGTGGTTCATTGATAGGAAGGTTGTTGGCAATGCTTGGTCAAATTTCTATCATTTTATTTATTGAAAGTTTCATCTTATCGTCAAACTTTCTGTCAAAAAATTCATGGGAAATGATGACAAGAAATTTACAACGAATAGATAATGGTCTTGGTAATGTTAATCGAAAGGAATCGAATTTTTTCAACAATCTATATTTTCATTTATTTATAATAATTATACTACTTTTAATCTTTTATATTTATTCGTTTATAACACTGTATAGTCACTTTGGAATATATTTAGTTGGACTTTATTTTGTCGATTTCATTGGTTTTTATTATGAAATATTCTCTAGTTTTGTGGCTGTAAATCTAATAATAATTTTAAAACTACGTTATCATGATTTACGAACTATCCTAAAACTCAATTTAAATGAAACTGACTTTATGTTAACTATCAGGAAGGTTGAAAAAATTTCAAAGCTTTTGAGTCAATCGATTCGTGGTTTCAACAAGATTTTCGGCTGGCCTCTTACTTTATTAATTCTCAATATTGTCGTTCCAATTTTAGCAATATTTCGAGCAATCGTTATTTTTTCGTTCAAAGCACGATCAGTTGTTCCATTCGAACAAAGATCGTCACTGTTTTTTAATTTATCGATAGCTTTGTTTATTAAAATTGTACGTATAATTTCTATATTTTGTCTAAATTGACAATTAAGTTTTTACAATTAATTTTAGATTGTACTGGTCTTTATTACATTTGAAGCGGATTCATTGAAGGTGGAGAGTGAGAAAATTGAATTACAATGTTATGCCATTCGAGAAAGATTTTCCAAAGAATTTCAACGAAAAGAACTGCTTGTATTGGGGAAAGTTTTAAGGAACTATCGATGCCAAATAAATGCAGCAAACCTTTTCAATATTGAAAAATGCACCCTTTTGGGAATTTTATCAACAATTGCAACGTACTTTATCGTAATATTACAATTCATGGAATAATGGGTCTTACTAATTACACACATACATATTAATGTATTTTGATTAATTTGATTAACTTTCTTCGTAAATAGAATTAATTCACTTTATTGTATACGAATTATGCAACAATAACTAAACTAATAAACATTCAATCAATCCACATACTTTACTAATTGTGTCTAAAATTTTAAACCGCTTCCCGTTGTGTCGTCCAAAGTTAAATGACAACCAATCAGAAGCCACAAATTCTAGTCCGAATTTTAGGACGACTGGAATTTGTGACCTCTGATTGGTCGAAGCATTGAAGGCAGCATGAGACCCCTGTCACACGGCCAAAATAAATTGTAATTCAACCAAGATCACAATTACCTTGATTCTCAATTTGCCGTGTGACAGCACACAATATTCAATTATTGAGCGGTGAAACTTTATTTAGTAAATTGGCTGTTCTGAACTCTATTTAGCTACGCATGCGCAGCATCTAGAAGCATGGCTGCCATCAGCTGTTTGTTCAAGATACATACACACCATACACATGACAATCTACGACATTTCTACGCCTTGCGCGTGCGTTAATTGTAATTGTGACACGCCTGTGTGTCAGGGTTCAAGTCACCAATATTTCAATTTGTATTGACCTTGTCATAAAATCACAATTTACTTTTGCCGTGTGACAGGGGCCTAAGAGTATAGTTACGGTTAATTACTACAACATAAAATAGAATTTGATTATAACGACACCTCGACTGTTACGACAAACCTATGGCAGCTCGAACAGTATAGTAAAAGTACAAAGTCTGATAAAGATTTGAAAGGGTCGGTGACTATAAATGATTTGTTAACCGTTATATTGGATTTGTTGAGATTCTACTTAAAAGAATACATAATACCTGTTTTTTTTGTATTTCAGGTACCTAGCTATAGTTTTTATTATAATGGAAAGTGATTTTGTTACAAATGCATATGAAAGATTCTATAACACGATCCAAAGTTCGCTTTTTAATACACGCGGTAACAGACACAGAAAAGAAAATTCTCAAGAGTTTAGCAGGACATGTGGAAAAGAATCTAGTTAGGATTACAGCTGCTAATTTCACAATTTACTCTTTAAACAGCAACAAAATAAAGCAGACACTGTTGGCCCCCTGCTAACGTGCGAGCGAATCAATATTTAATAATTAATTCGGTATAAAGAATAAAATAATGAAATTATTGCTCATTATATTTATTTATTTATTTATTCCTAATATATCTACTGAGTTTACCAAGTAATTTCTCTAATAATTATCGACACTTCATTTAACGAAAAAGTATTGATCATGGATGTGCGGTAAATTAATTTTCTCAACAACTTGTAAAGGTAGTGCGTGTTCCGTTATTGTTCATCACGAGCTCTGATCGAAACATGTCTTTCTTTAAATCGAATGTTGATTTTATAGAAATTGCATATGGTCTTGCAAATTTCTTCGGTATTGTTCCATCGTACTGTTTCGAAAAGTGTACTCTTGTCCATTTAAAACGGGATAAAATCCGCCCGATTTCATTTTTTATAATTTTTTTAACTATACAAATAGGGTCAGTGTTCTATCAGAACTCTAATTCGAAACATTTAAGTCTAACAAGACTGTTAACTGTTTTAACTCAATTATTATGGATTATAATGACTTATTTTTTATTTATATGGAACAATTTTAATAAATCGCGATTGTGGGGAAAATTATTAAATAATTTACAAACAATTGACAAATACATTAATAGTGAAAAATATCGAAAAAGTAGCTTTTTCGAGAGAAACTCATCAAAATTATTAATTTATATTGTATTAAAGTTGCTTGTGCATGTTTATGCGTACAAAGTTTGGTATCGGATTTTTAGTTTACATATATTGTCGCTTACAATCTTTCACATTCAATCTTATTTTTATTTAATTTTTCAATTTATAATTTTTGATTTGTTAATGAAATTTAAATTAAGATACAAACATTTATCAAAAATAATTAAAAACAAGTCTAATAAATTAAAACATCATCAATTTAGTTTATCAATAAACAGTATAATGATAATTACTAAACTTTCGCTGAAATGTACCGTGTATTTTAATAAAATGTTCGGTTGGTTATCTTTATTAATGATCAGTGAACTTATAATGAATATATTGAAATTTCTACATCACATTGTTGAACGTTTTATTGATAAAGAATACGCTAACGATTTGAAAATATCGATAACTATTGTTAATTTGTTGATAATCGTAGTGGATTTGGTAAGATTCTGTTTCAAAAAAATCCTTATACAACATTATCTGATTTTTTTATATTATAGATACCTGTAGTCTTTATTACAATGGCGAGTGATTTCGTTACAAGTGCATATGAAAAATTCTACAAAACAGTTCGAAATTCTCGTTTACATCCAGTAACTCCCACAGAAGAGAAAGAGTATAAAGTTTTGGCAAAATATTTGGAAATAAATCCTGTAAAGATAACCGCAGCTAACTTTTTTCTTATCAACAGGCGCTTATTACTTACAATTCTAACAACAACAGCGACCTATTTTATTGTAATTTTGCAATTTGCTCTTTAAACAAACACTGAAGGCTACAAGGATGACTGTCACGGTCCTATAAAATATGGATTTAATGTTTAATAATTAATTATTTAATAAAAAATAGATGTTGATATAATATTTAATTAATTATAGAATGTAAGCATAATGTAATGAGTAATAAAATTATTGGCCATTAATTTTATTCATTTACATGTCTCTAATAGGTATATGTAAAGAGGTTACCAAGTAATTTCTTTATTAAGTCTTGACACTTCATTTGATGAATAAATATCGATCATAGATGTGCCGTAAATGAATTTCTTTAACAACTTCCAAAAGTATTCTGTGTTGAAACAGAAGTTGTTCTGTTATCACTTATCATGAGTTCTGATCGAAAGATGTCTTTCTTTAAATCAAGTGTTGATTTTACAGAAATTGCATATGGTCTTGGAAATTTCTTCGGTATTGTTCCATCGTATTGTTTCGATAATTGTACTTTAGTCCATTTAACACGTGACAAAATCCGCCCAGTTTAATTTTTTATAATTTTTCTAACTATAGAGTCATTGTCAGTATTTTATCAGATATTTAATTCGGACCATTTAAGTACAACAGGGCTTTTAGATACTTTAACTGAATTCTCATGGATTATAATGACTTATTTTTTATTTATACGGAACAACTTCAATAAATCACGATTGTGGGGGAAATTGTTGAATAATTTACAAACAATTGACAAATATATTAATAATAAAAATTACCGAAAAAATAGCTGTTTCGAAGGGAACTTGACAAAATTATTAATTTATATTGTAATAAAATTGCTTGTGCATATTTATGCTTACACAGTTTGGTATCGGATTTTTAATTTAAATGTCTTGTCGTTTGCAATCTTTCACATTCAATCTTATTTTTATTTAATTTGTCAAGTTATAATTTTTGGTTTGTTAACTAAATTTAATTTGAGATACAAATATTTATCGACAGTAATCAAAAGCACGTCTAATAATTTAAAAGATATAATGATAATAACTAAACTTTCATTGAGATGTACCGTTTATTTTAATAAAATTTTCGGATGGTTATCTTTATGGATGTTCACTCAACTTATAATGACTATTTTACAATTCCTACACCACATTGTTGGAGATTTTACTGATAAAAAATACGATAAGGATTTGAAAATATCAGTAACTATAGTTAATTTGTTGTTGGTCGTAGTGCATTTGGTAAGATTCTGTTTCAGAAAAACCTCATACAATATTATATGATTTCTTTACGTTACAGATCCCTGTAATTTTTATTACCTTGGAAAGTGATTTCGTAACAAGTGCATATGAAAAATTCTACAACACAGTTCAAAATTCTCTTTTACATCCATTACCTCCCATAGAAGAGAAAGAGTATAAAGTTTTAGCAAAATATTTGAAAAATAATCCTGTAAAGATAACAGCGGCTAATTTTTTTCTTATTAATAGGCGCTTATTACTTACAATTCTAACAACAACAGCGACCTATTTTATTGTTATTTTACAATTTACCATTTAATGCTCTATAAAAAGCAATATCGTAACACTGGAGCTCCAGGGATGACTGTTGCGGTCTTGTAAAACAGGAAATTATTATTTAATGATAATAATTAATTATTTAATAAAATATGTGTGACAGTAATCGACGTTGATATAATATTTAATTAATTAGAGAATGTAAGCATTGTCTAGAATAAAATAATAAACTTATTTGGCATTAATTTTCTTCATTTACTTTTTAACAACTTCTAAATGTACTGCGTATTATTGATGAAACAGAAGCTGTTTCGTTATTACTTATCACGAGTTCTGATCAGGGCCGTAACTAGAGTATGGCCAATGAGCCTCTGCCATAGGCGCCAACTGAATGAAAGGCGCCGAAAACTGAAAATAGTTATAGGAGCTAAGATAATTTCTTTGTGTTCCAATTCCATGGCGATTCTGTAGCTATTATTAAATTAAATAAAAAAAATTTTTTAAAAAAGCGACATTTTCGTTCCTGGCCATAGGCGTCAAGATTCCGAGTTGCCAACTCTATTCCCCATAGGAATGATCGAGGTTTCAATGTTTAAAGGGATTTTAAAATCACCCTGTATGTTGAATCGAAACGTAACGTTGGTACGAAACAGTCATGGACGAGTCTGTTTTGTTCTTGATAACAATAATACGTACGGAACAAAATTGTGTAATGTCGTTTGTTCAATGATTGTTACAGGTTTTTCAATCAGTTGTCTTCCAGACATTGACTAGTTAACATCAAAAATTTTCAAATCTAGCAATTTAATTGAAGAAAAAACCAGTGTCTCCGTGATTGTGTTAAGTGTAAGTGTGCGAGTGAAATTGCTTGTGAATTGTGAACAATTAATGAAGTGATTGTGTGGTAGTCGTGAACCGGTACCATCCATGATGATCAGTGTTGGGGGACGGCACAACCCTATCGGAGAGGTTCTAGAAAAACAGTAAGTTTGACATCGTTTGATAAGGAGAGATGACGTAGTCCATGAAGCCCTAAGTAGTAAGTCGTTTTTCTTTTTATTCTTTTGTATTTCCCAACTGCGTTTAAATACCACCAGTACTAGAAACTTATTAGAAGTTGGTGGACTTATCGAAAATTTCTTATTAAAAATTTGGTATCATACTTTGAATTCCAAACAAAGGAACGTATCAAGTATTTTCTGTTTCAAACATTATTACGCACCAAATGTGTCTTTAGATCAATTATTTAGTCAATTTCTATATGTGATCAGGTGCATATTGCAGTTTTTCTTTAGTTGGTTTCGTTCTGTTTGTAAAAACAAGAAACAATTAGAATAATTAGATGCAATTAATAAGTGGTGCACATTTTAATATAAAATTTCAGTTAATTAAATTTAACTTTAAATTTTTTAATTTTGCCGAAATTTTCCATTTTGAATTGAAATATTGTGACATAACAATACAAAACATAAACGAGAAGTTTTTTATCTTACGTAATGGCCTTTGTACGCCCTATTGTTACAAATTTGCTAATCAGTTCACTCCTAGCCGTTCACCAGTTAAGATCAAAAATCTTTAACACCGATAATTTAAATACAAAGAAAGACATGTGTCCAAGTGATTGTGTTAAGTGCGCGAGTGAAATTTCTTGTGAATCGTGAACAATTAGTGAAGTGATTTAGTGATTGTGTGGTATGGCTGAAGCAGTTCCATCTATGATGATCAGCGTTGGGGGACGGCACCACCCTATCGTGGAGGTTCAGAAACAACAGCATCATCGAAAAGGGTAAGTCGTTTCTCTTTTTGCCCTTGTATATTTCACAACGATATTGAGATACCAACAGTACTAGAAAATTAGGAGTTAGGGTTTTAATTTATTTACGTATACTGCGAAATATTATCATGACCATGTAATGATATGCAGTGGAATGGGAAAGTAATTAAACTGGCAAGCAAGTAGACCAAAAATTTTTACACAAAAATTTGCCTGTTATCAAACTGTGTAGCAAGCCACTCGTTCGCCCGGCGCATCCACCAATTTTCGTCCCCAACTCGATTCATCTAATAAATTTCATCCCTTTAGTTGTAACAACAAACAATTATTGGTTATATTAACAAGTGGACTAGGCCTACAGGGGATACCACTTGGAAAAAAAACGCACTCAGTGCCTTACCTCGTGGATGGTGTGGAAAAAGGCACAATACAACGTTTGGTATTACTACAAACCTGAGAACAGTACCTCCTCTATTAATTACATCACTCTAAAAACTCGGCTATAACGACACTCGGTCTTAACGTCACTACTTTCTAGATTCACTAGATCGCTTGAGCGTCGTTATAACCGAGTTCTACTGTAATTCATTTATGGCTATTAAATTTATTCATTTATATTGTTTATATACTTTAACTCAAATAAGTATTTGATCAACATATTCTGGTTAGTTGACTGTCAGGAACAGTCCGTTTAACATGAGTTTTTTATTATCAAAACGAGATATTCGCTGTACAAAAATTGTTTATAAATTGGGCAATTTTCTTTCAATAACTCCTTCATATGATTTTGAAAAATCAAAAATTTCATATCCTAAACGAGATAAAATCTGGTCGATTATTGTATTAATTATTATTTTATTATTGTCAAGTTTTCCATCTTATGTGGCAAATGATTTGTTTATTAAACTATCAATTATGAAAATATCAGTAACTGTTAATTATATAATTTTTTTTGTATTTATTACAAATGTAATTATTTCACCAAGTTTTTTTGTAACAAATTCATGGGAAATTATGACGAGAAATTTACAACAAATCGATCATTGTCTTGGTAATAAAAATAGAAAAGAGACGAATCCTTTCAAAAATTTATATTTACATTTATTTATCATTTTTACTATTTTGTTAATTACGTGTGTTTTTTCTTTTATAGAATTATGTGATTTTTCTGCAGTTTGTATAATTGAACATCATTTTACTCGTGTTTTACATCTTTATTACGACGTATTTGTTACCTTTATTATCATAAATTTAATAATAGCTTTTAAACAACGTTATTTTTTAAAGAATAATTTAAACGATATTGGTTTTGCGTTAACTATCAGGAAAGTTGAAAGAATGTCAAAATGTTTGAGTCAATCTGTTCGTTGTTTCAATCAAATTTTCGGTTGGTCTCTAGTTTTAATAATTTCCAATACCATTGTGTCCATTCTTTTATAATTAAATGGAATGGTTGCTTACTCATTTAGTAAAACACTGATCATTTCACTCCAAGTGGGTACATCACAATTCGTGATTTTCGATTTTGGGTTGACATTGTCCTTCAAAATTGTATGTATTGTAGTTTTTATTCTATTATTTCACATAGAGAATTAAATTCAGTTAAATTTTAGATTGGATTAATCTTCATTATAATTGAAGCGGATTCATTTACTGCAGAATGTGAAAAACTTGAATTACAGTGTTACGAAATGCGAGATGGATTCTTGCAAAAGTTTCACCGTAAAGAACTTATCTTGTTAGGGGAAATTTTAAATAAATACCGTTGTAAAATAAATGGAGCAAATTTTTTCGATATTGAAAGAGGTACTCTTCTTGGTATTTTATCAACAATTGCAACATATTTTATTGTAATATTACAATTTAAACAATAAATTATTTCAATAGATGTAAAAAATAGTTAATTTGTCGATATTCCTTGATTACTACTTGTCTATATTGAGTAAATGCTTTCAAGATGATTAGTTTGTCACCTCACCTTCGAACATTTACGTAAAAATAGCACCAGAGAGTGGTGTTGCTATATAACACAATGAATTCCAATAAAAAAGCAGGATTTTCAAAACGGGATATCCGTTTTCTAGAAATCCCATTACGTATTGCTAATTATTTTGGCCTGTTTCCATCGTATAATTTCGAAAGATGCACTTTATTGCATCCAAAACGTGACAAAATTATTGCTATTATAGTTTTCGTTATCTTTGCAACACATGCTGTCATTGTACAGATTATAAAATATTTGTTCCCTATTTTTTCGAAAGGTGCAATGTTTTTGGACATGTTGGATGGTATTTTTTTTATTATAATTAATTATTTCGTTTTTATTCGTCATAATTTTATGAAATCAGCATTATGGTCGAAATTATTGAATAATTTACAAATTATTGATAAATATTTAAATAATAGGAATCAATTTGAGATTTCTTATTTCAAAATTCCGTCAGTACAAATGCTAATTTATTTTATCATACAATTAATTTTTCATATTTGTATGTTGACCATCTGGTTTAAATTGTTTGGAATCAATTTGGTGCTTCTTTTAAATTATGTTATATACCTTTATATTTACTTAATTTATCAATTCATAATTTTTAACTTCTTAAGTGCTTTTAAATTAAGATATGAGGATATATCGAAAATGATTAAGGCTCAATGTTTCAATTCAGAACAAACTAGCATCCAAATTAACAAGATCGGAGTAATTACTAGAATTATGTCAGAATGTGTGGATTATTTTAATCAACTTTTTGGATGGCCACTTTTATTCACTATTGGTAAAGTTTTGACAGAAGTTTTACTAGCATTGTCGTTTATTCTCGAAGATTGGCTTAAAGGGCTCTATTCAGATGATTGTCTTTTAAAAATAACAATTACTGTGCTTAATGTATCAGCGCTATTAATGTTTTTGGTGAGTCACTTTTTCTTTTGGAAATCACCACATGTTTTTATATCTTTATTTCCGTTTTGTTCTAGATACCTTTAATTTTTATTATCATGGAAAGTGATTTTGTTATAAATGCTGGTGAAAATTTATATGTAGACATCAAATGTTATAATCCTTATACTAGAATGAAAGGAACTGAACAAGAAGATTATCACAATTTGTTAAGATATCTGAAAAATCATTGTGTAAAAATTACTGCAGCTGACTTTTTTGATATCAATAGAAGTCTACTTCTTACTATGTTAGCAACAATAACAACATATATTATTGTTATTTTACAATTTATTCGTTAAAACATTCAACAAATTTAACTTGTAGCTATTATTCTAAATTTAAACTTGCAGTCAACAGAGCACATCGCCTTTCATAGTTAGTAGTATCGTGGGTAGGGTTACTCGATTTACCCTACCCATGGTACTACTCGTAGCACTTTGAAACAATCTAGGAAACTATACCACTGTACGCACTACAATTAAAGCCACCAGTACTTGAGGCGATACATGTTCAGCATTTCCTGTCCGTAAAGTAAGCACATTTTTACAAATGTGGGAAAAAAATAGCGTAAATCTGTACAACCATCACTTTAGATTTTAAACACTGAATTCTAAATATGTTTGTTCAAAAGTGAGTTGACAGTGCCACCTGCATCATTTAGAGTAGTTCCAATGTGGCAACATGAAGGCTTTAGCATTGTACTGAATGTATATTAATAAGTGTAATAAATATTTTCACAATGGCCTTTTTTCTACGATTTCCGGCGGTTTTTTTCATTGTTTTTGACCGTTTTTCGTCGTTTCTGGCCGTTTTTCGTAAGGAACAAGAATACCAAAACTCCTGGTGGAATAAAAACCGAAGCAGGGAAAAAGACGTGTGAGACGCCCAAGAAAACCATGGAGCGATCAAGCGTGAAGGCGGAAAAAGTAAAAAAGACTCAATCCTTGAAATTGACAAACTCAACCAATAGAAGATAAGCATAGAGGATGGAGATAGAAATAAGGATAGATATATGAGGTTAAAGCGTCCGTACAGCCGATGGAGCTGACGAAGACGGAGACGGAGACGAAGACGTTCTTTAGAATTCCAGGGATTATTATTGTTACTACACAGTAGGCTACATCTCGACATCTTTTCAGCCCTAATTCCAATTGAATTTTCACATTCCACACATGGTCATGCTAAGGCCCATCTTTGAGGACCTCCTTAAATATTGGAGGCTTACGCAAGTTTCATGGTAGACAACACCACTGATCGTGATTTAAGACATTTTTTAAAGAATAATCTAAACGATATTGGATTTGCATTAACTACTAGGAAAGTTGAGAAGATTTCTAAGTTGTTGAATCAATCTGTTCGATGTTTCAATCGAGTTTTCGGCTGGACTATGGTTTTATTATTCTGCAATGTTATCATGTCGATTCTATTACTATTAAATGGAATTGCTCATCGTCCGTTCAAAGAAAAACCAACCATTTCACATCAAAAAGGTGCATCACAATTGATGATTTTCAGTCTTGGAATAACATTGTTCCTCAAAATTGTATGCAATTTTTGATTTTATTTTATACAGAACTGAATAATTGATTTTAGATTGGATTAATCTTCATTATAATTGAGGCAGATTCATTCACCACAGAAGGTGAAATGCTTGAGTTACAGTGTTACGAAATTCGAGAAGGACTAGTGAACAAATCGCACCGCAGAGAACTTATCGTGTTGGGGGATATTTTAAATAAATATCGATGTAAAATAAGTGGAGCAAACTGTTTCAGTATTGAAAAAAATACTCTTCTTGCCATTTCAGCAACAATTGCAACATATTTTATTGTAATATTACAATTTATAGAGTAATTTATTGGATTTTAATCAATATGTATTACACATATTTTTATTTAGAATAATCTATTGCTCCCAAATTCGGAAATTAGTTTTTAATAATTCGCCCTACCTTTATGTGTTGATTAGTTTTTGAAAGCTTGTCTATATTTGTATACAAAACTAGTGCAAAAACAAATCCAAATGAACGTTTAATCGATACATTTTTCATTATATTTTGGTTAGTTGATTGCGAAACTTTAGTCCAACAACATGAATTGTTTATTACAAAGTATTTGTGTTATGAAAATTATTTATAAATCAGGCAATTTCTTTTCAATTATTCCATCGTATGATTTTGAAAAGTCAACTGTGCTTCATTGCAAACGAGATAAAATTCGATCTTTTATATTATTTGTTATTATTTTAATATGGTGGAGTTTTTTATTTTATAATAACAACAGTAAAGTGACTACTCTGAGTATTGGAAAAATATTGGAAATATCAATGGAAATAGGTTTTATTTTGTTAATTTCAATTTTAGTTCTATCACCAAATTTTTTCTTAACAAATTCGTGGGAAATTATGACGAAAAATTTGCAGCAAATAGACAATCATCTTTGTCACACTAAACAAAAAGAATCAAATCTTTTCAAGAATTTATGTTTCTATTTGTTTATAATTTCGATATTTTCCTTAATTATTTCTCCATATTTTTTTATAAATTTGTATAGTCCTGGAATTTATATACGTGGATACCATTTTATTCGTTTTATTTGTTATTGTTATGAAATATTTGCTAATATGATTATAATGAATCTAATAACAACATTTAAATTACGTTATCGTGGTTTAAACTATTTTCTAAAAAATAATTTAAACAAAATTGATTTTACGTCAGTTATCAAGGAAGTTGAAACGGTTTCAAAAGTATTGGGTCAGTCTGTTCGTTGTTTCAATGAAATTTTCGGTTGGCCTCTTGTTTTAATCATTTTCAATAACATCATTGCAATTCTATCATTATTACATAAAATTGTTGATTATACATTCAAGCAAGATTCAGTCTTGCTATTTCAAGAACAGACATCAAAATCACTGGTTTGGATTCACTGGATAATACTGTGTTTCAAAATTGTATGTATAGATTGTGTTTTTGTTGTTGATGTATAATAAAACAATCAATTTTAGATTTCTCTAGTGTTTATGATAATTGAAGCTGATCTATTTGCGATAGAAAGTGAACAAGTTGAGTTACAGTGTTACGAAATTCGGGAAGAATCTGTGAAGAAGTTTCATCGAAAGGAACTCCTTTTGTTGGGGAAAATCTTGAAGAAATACCGATGTAAAATAAATGGAGCGAATTTTTTCAATGTTGAAAAATGCACACTTCTTGGAATTTTATCAACAATTACAACATATTTTATTGTAGTATTACAGTTTACACAATAAATTATATCAAAATAATTCGTTCATTTTTTCCTTGATTATTATTTACCTATATGTATTATTGATAAAGGCTTTCAAAATAATTAGTTCGTCACCTCACCTACGAGCATTTCTATAAAAACTACATCAAAGTGTGGTATTGCTGTAATATTATACGATGAATTTTAATAAAAAAGTAAGATTTTCAAAAGATAAGTTATTGTGTACCTATGTAGATGGTAATAATAATTTATCCCTTCAAGCTCCAAGTTAAGGGAACAAAGTGTTTCATAATTGCATAGAACATATTCATAACTATTTAGGAAATAATCGAGCGGTTGTTGTAATTGCATATTAAATAAAAACATTTTGAAACAAAATCCTTAATTAGTTGCTTCTAACTTAAGTATTTCATTGATAAACGAAAAGTGGCTATGAAATAAGTAAATGAAATTTCTCTTTTTGCTAATAATTTATCGAGTTTTTACTTCATTGTAGAGTTGTGTACCTTCATCTTTCATTAATTATTTTAGACACAACGATCAGTGATTCTGAAATAAGCGCATTGTATATTTGTGATGTTTAATCTGTTGATCGCTTTAAAATTACGATACAAGGAGTTATCTAGAATCATTAAATCT